>CAAKHF010020177.1:19285-31436 GCA_901007745.1 Hippocampus kuda | reverse complement strand
TGAGCTGCATGAAAACTGTGGTGATTTCGAAATATAATAATAAACACAAATCTGGCCGCAACACTGATCGCTATGGTAACGTTTAATGCCTTCAAAATACGATACAATGCAAATCAAAGTGTATGAAAATGACGACTCGCCACAGCCCTGAGCTGACAGTGACACCTCAAGTGTGTGGTTTATGTCCAGTCTACTTCGTAATTTTGTTTTAGTCGCCGTTGCTGCAGAAAACCCCCACCTCACACAGGTAGGATGTCGGAAATAGCAACAGTGCTATTGTGGCGATCTCAGAGTATTCAGCCATAACTTGAATCCAGTTGTCTCGAACGTACTTTTAAGGCCGCCGTCATTTGCGATCTCCAGCAGTTTTTTTTAACTCATTTTGTGACCTCCAACGTTTTGTTTTTAGCGTAATCGGTCACGTGACGGAGAAGCGTGGTTTGACGTGAGTCAAGCGTGACACAGACGGATGTAACGGAGAATCCGGTAATTTTTCAAAATAAAACATCTTTCGTATTCCGAAATAAATAAAACGGAATTAAGGCAAGTTCTTTCTGTGCGGCCCGGTACCAAATGCCCTGCGGACCGGTACCGGTCCACTGACCGGCGGTTGGGGACCCCTGTTCTAGATGATATTGAGAGGGAACTTGGCACAGCATGGTAGCTAATAACAGCTGTATTTTCTTCATTTATTCAACCCACTTCAACTGTAAGAGTTAAGGCTTAAAAAGTAGCACCTTTTAGTTTAACAGGACGGCGACTAGCCTTTGTGCCCCAAAAGTAATGAGTAATGTCCTATTAGGAATTGGTTCATGGCATTGGTTCTTGTCCTTCGACCTAACGTGGTGATTGAGAGCCATCTGTGCCTACACAAACACCATGGATGCAAACCCAACGCCATCTCATTCATTTCTGATTTTCATTATTTGGCTTTCTTTCCCTCTACTCCTCTGCTTTCGTTCTCTCTGTGTTGTGACTTAATCTCACCCCCACCATTGTTGTCACCAGTTCGCCCCGTTGGTAAGTAACAGCTGTAACGGCCATTGTGCATGTGTTTTTTTTTTAACCCCCCGTTTGGTTTTATTTTGTAATTTATTTTGAAGTCACGTTTTGAGCACTGCTCTGAGGATCCATAAACGACATTCATCAAAATGAGATTTTCACTGGCACATGTGCCTTGTCTCTCAATCACTGACTTTCCCAGTTAGGAGCCACTGAGAATCCATGGATGTACTGTGTCACTTTAGGTCTTGTCAACATTTTGACTTTGACGAGTGAGGCACACTGCTAGTATCCGATGTTCTGGAAGACGGCTTGTGTGATTAGCAAACCGCTAGTTCGAAGAATACCCCTTCTGCATGACCAGCTAGACATGTGATGCGAAAATGACTGGAAATAAGCTACTGTACTGCATGCTACTGTAATATTCAGAGGCGCCCCAGTTTGTGGTGCGACCCCGTGACCAAATTGTGGCTCAAGGACGAACCGCGACCTTTCCCTGTGAGACCAGAGGCAAACCTCAACCCACCGTGTTCTGGCAACGAGATGGCAGCCAGGTGAGATTTTGGCACAGTGTTTTCTGTCATGTGCATGCAGCTCGTGATGGGTGATATATTGTTGGCATCATTCTAAGAAAGACATCAATATTGCAGAAGGGTGGATATTGTATTTAACAAAGAAATGAATACAATTAAAATCTTTAACTGATCAAACCAGGGTGACATTGTTAGTGGTTTTTGTGGCTCACACAGATAATGAAGTGGTCATTCATCATCAGTGGATGCTGTTCTGACCAGCCGGCTCACATTAGTGTCATTAGAAGTAATGAAAGCAGGCTAATGTCCTTTCCTGCCAGCTTGTCTGCTTGGGGTGCAGAAACGGACAAAGCTGATGCCTCAACTATCCTAAGTGCAGCGGAAACACTGTGAAGGACATTCTGGTCCGTCAGAAGAGAGGGATTTAGATGATTTGCTCAATGACGGTGCATCATTTTGGGGAATGTAAATTCTTGAGAATCCCTTTCAACTTGACCTTAAACGACTTCTTTAGTAAGGCAAAGATTTTCACAAGTTAGAACAGGTCCAGAGGAAATCAGAATGGGATGTGGTCAGGTAAAAAATGAATTCAGCCCTCCGTTGATTGAGCACATCATTTGTTCTATATTCACAAAATTTGGCCAATTTGGTCCTAGAAAGTTGATTACCGTACTTTTTTTTTTGTTGCCTTTTTTACAAATTTCTTATCAGAAAGGGTGCATGACTATTTCCACAGGACATCATGAATGTGAACCCCAGCGTATATATTTGCAATACAATCATGACACGTTGACGTGTCATGATTGTATTGCAAATATATATATATATATATATATATATATATATATATATATATATATATATATATATATATATATATATATATATATATATATATATATATATATATATATATATATATATTTTTTAAATATAATGATCCACATGCACATTTCACAGATCCGTAACGATGTACCATTATTTAGGAGTTTTACTTTCCAACTTCACCCCCCGTAGGATCTTCTGTTTCCCAGCCAGCCAACACAAGGCGACAGTCGTGTGTCTGTGTCTGTGAATGGAGAGTTGACCATTTCATCAGTGCAGCGTTCAGACGCAGGCTATTATATCTGCCAGGCCCTCACTGTAGCAGGCAGCATCTTGGCCAAAGCCCAGCTGGAGGTGGCAGACGGTAAGTAAGGAGACCAAAGCATGCACACCCACTTCATCTAACACATCAAAGTTAATCAACACAATACACAAAACAAAGCGTTGGCATTTTGCATTTCCTCCCAACAATACATTGATTGCCTCCTTTAAATAATTTATTTTAGATATCTTAGATGACTTATTTCTTTATTTTTTTACCAAGATCTACAAACAAAACAATACAGACAACAGCACAGAATAGTGTGAGCATATTTTGATTCCTAAAAAAGAAGACACTTGGCCAAGCCTCCAGATATTGAAATGAAAGAAAATAAAACACTCTCTCTCTCTCTCTCTCTCTCTCTCTCTCTCTCTCTCTCTCTCTCTCTCTCTCTCTCTCTCTCTCTCTTTCTCTTGATGGAACAGACGCATTTAGGCTTTTTGGACAAATCTTAAATGTCAGCATTTAGTGCGAAACTGCTTCCTTCCCGGTGCCGTCGACGCCCTTCTCGGCATTTGTGTCTTTTAATGCTTATGGAGACAGACAGACTGAAGCATGCAGGGGTGATTTCAATGTAGACTAACAGAGCATCGAGTAATGTCCGATGATGTTTGGGAAACGTTTTCAGTCTTAGAACAATCCATTGATGCAGTCCATTTGTCTCAAATATAGCATTTGATACGTTTGTGACTAACAGGCTTTACAGACTATAACGAATATATTTGAATTATTCTACAATAATTTGTTTTTGCTACATTTGGCACACAAATCAAATCTCCCATTGATGTACTTGGAGTCATGTTTGTTGCGAGGCAGATTTGCCCCCCAGCTTTTACTGTACAGACTTCAACATCTTCATTCATCAATAATGAGCTTGACGAAAGCATCTTTGTAGCTCCACCACCTGAAAAAAATAAAAATAAAATGCAGCTGAAAGCCTTTGAAGACAATTGGCTTTGCAGTGTTACAAGTATTAAGAGATCTATTGATGTTGAAGGAGAAGTTTGCAATTTTAAAATTGCTCAAATGAAGCGAATGTCGCCTCACCTTAACTGATACTGTTTCGGACCAACACTACTTTCCGCACAACATGGACTGTGAACAAGAGTTAGCAACGGATATATATATAGCATCCGTTATGCTATATCTGTTATTCGTAATGGAAAGGTACACTAAATGTTACAGGTTAGCTGTTTTATTTCCCCATTAGAAATTCTAAGCTAAAAGTTTCACGTGGTTTGATTGCGAGGCTGTGCCTGGTCTCCACGTGCCCACGTGTGCACTGCACACGACTGACCGTCACTCAACGCTCACGGAAATTGCAATGTCAATGTACAAAATCCCAAATTACAACAGCCAACTACAAGTAATTGTCTCTCTATATTTGCATCATGTTTCAATGTAATCATCATATTTAATCCCTCAAACAGTTCATCCACAATGCAGAGTTAAGCAGGAATACGTGTATTGATTAGGAAGTGCTTGAATAGAGGAGTTAATCAATTGTAGTCATGTGTGTGACGGGTCGGTGCAGCATTCAATCTGAAACCATTTATCATGATGTCCTTCCATTATCGCCAAATATATACTTCGTTTAAAATGGTCTCAAACAAGAACAATAGCAGATCGGAGTGTGCATACGGTGCTGCTGCTCTGCTTATAATTTTGTTCTCCTTATTTTACAGTCATTGTGAGAAAAAAAAAAAAACGGCAAAAGGAACCTGTTGTAAGCATTTGTGAAAATGGAGACAGACCTGATAACAGTTGAAAGCAGCCCGGGGAGTTGTTACAAGGCCTGAAAAGAGCGTCGACACTCCAGAAATTGCTGTTGCACCGTGCAGAAGCTGTTTTCTGGATGATATAACACACTTTAAAAAGCTTTTAAAGCGATGCATTGCTGTCTTCCGTGGCATGCTAATTTACGGGTTTAATTTGTTGTGGTGCAACGGAGAAAAGGGCCAGCAAGTTGGGAGCATCATTGTAGAATGCAACCGACAAGCACGGGGATGTGTTGAAAGTTGGTAATTAACACCACGGGTTAAGCATCATTAATCCTCACCTAGGAATTAAAACTGAACGGTGCGATGCTGTGCCACGAGCACACTGTTCCATTCTGGAAATCAGTCGCTTCCACTTCCAACCAATCCGTCAGATTGAGTTTTAACATATTGGGGCTGCAATTATTGCAATCACTACTTAGCACCTACTGATAAGGTCATGCAAAAAAAGGCAACGTTGTAAAGGCAATGGCAAGTCACCAGCTGATGCCAAGACGAAGCCTTGAAAATTATAGTTCAAGAAAGGTTACAATTATCTATTCCTTCATGATTATCCTCAGCCTTGAAGGACCGCCCACCGCCAATCATCCGTCAGGGCCCCTACAACCAAACACAGGCATTAGGGAGCGTGACAACGCTCAGGTGTCAGGCTTCAGGAGACCCACAACCCACAATTACCTGGCGAAAGAACGGGATCGGTCTGCTAGGAAAAGACTCTCGGTTTTCCCTGCTGGAACATGGCAGCCTTCAAATACAAAGTGCCAAGGTGAGTTGCGGTGATTCATTTGTCCTCATTATTTAAACGTGATTTATATTTCTACTGTAATTGAGTCAACCCTGAGTTATTACACAGAGAACCTCTCACAAGAGTATGCCCAGAAGCACAAGTCAGATCCAATTGACTATATCAACCAGCCGGGTTTTATAAAGTGAATATTGCTCAGGTTTTGATTGACACTGTCTGAGGAAATCATTTAACAATGTTTTGTTGTTGTGGTTGCGCAGGCATAAAAACGATTCTGCATCACGCCAAGAGCTGTTTCCAATAATTTCACTTCGAAGTCGTAACACTTACATTTGAATTGAATTTACAGTACAAAGTATTGTAATTAACTCTTAATTTACTCTAAAGTGATGCAATTGAAATGAACCATAGATTCAGTTTGTTCGAGGCGCATGACACCATACAGCCTCCTAAACATGATAATGGCTACATTATATATTACTTTGTACCTCAAATGTTCTTCAACAAAGCATTAGAACCCGTCATATTCTCAACACCGGATTTAAACTGTGTACGTATACTGTAGCTATGTCTGTGAAATCTAATTTTTATGATCTCTAGAGGGATGAAAGAATTATTGACCTTATCCATATTTGTATTTATATTGCACTTAATTGAACTGTGTTTTCTTTTCTCTTAAACTTTTCTCTTCTTTCTACCTACAATCTTGCTGCTGAAGGCTGTAAATTTCCCCAGTGTGGGACAAATAAAGGATTATCTTATCTTATCTTATCTTCTTATCTTAAGAAAAACAAACCGCTTTATCACAAATCAAAGTGGTTCCCGGCGTTATCAAGTGGAGCTTTTGTAAGATTTATTTACATGCGCATCACTGGAAAAAATGCTTAACTTGTTAAACATTTCATCAGTTACAAATGTACACTCACAATCTGGATGTTGATGGACTTTTGATTTTTGGACCATATGTGATGACTGTTGACGGAGAAAACTAAATGAACAACGGTGCCATTTAAAAATGATGATGGAGAGTATATGAGCAGACGTCGGAGAAGACTGGAATTCCTCTGGCACGGGTCTGATTCAAGGACTGGAGGACAGGGACTGTTATAGGCAATCGAATGGGGCGAATATAATGGAGGGGCTTAAATATGCAGGATCCCGCCTCTGTGTCAAAGTGCTCTGCCTATGTCGCTCACCTCCACTATCTCTTGAGAGAGAGCCCGACTGCCTGTGCTCCCAGAGGCTTTGCCAATATGAACAAGATGATCATATCACTGCTTCAGTATTTCCCGTGTCAGCACTCCTGATGATAATGTTGATGGTTCTGGGAATGGAGGACAACTATTATTGGACGAAATCAATTAAGGAAATTAATGTCAGCTTTTACTGGGCTCTTCCTTTTTCTTTTTTTTTTTTTCCATTGGACGGCTTTAAGGTTTTCTTTCATCCACTCTGAAGCTTGTCTCGAGCCAAATGCAGGGCCAGTGAAGGTTAATGCCTTTTTCCTGTACTACTAGCTGCAGACCTCCTTCATACGCCCGGACTGATGCAAGAGCTTGTCGCAACCATCTGGGATCATAGTTGCAAAGACGATTGAATTCACGCTCGCGTCACCGGAGCACATCAGAAAGCCATGTTTTTTTTTTTTTTTTTTTTTTGCGGTCTGAAGGAGCAAAGAATACATTCGTAAAACTAATATTGCTTGAAACTGTTATCTCGACCACATAAGTCAATGCCGCCCCATGTTTTATTGTTGTATTTTTTTTTCGTGGAATATGTCATTAAAAATGACTGCCATGAGACAAATGTAGTACCAGATGCGTAAATGTATTTTCTCACCCGTCCCTTGGTTGTATGTATACCTAGAATGTTATAAATAAATGTTATCGATAAATTTTATATATTTGGAGATAATGTTGGAGTATTTTTTTCAGACTGTTTGTCATAATTCAAATTTCCTTTTCAGCTGTCTGATTCTGGCTTATACACGTGCGTGGCCTCCAGCTCCAGTGGAGAAACATCATGGAGTGCTTACTTAGATATCACAGGTACGCAGTGGCAAATTCTACTCCTGTGGAACAGTTGCTATGTAACTTTACTTCATTTGCATTTTATTTTTGATAGTATTAATACAAAAGTTTTTTTTTTTTGCTTTTTTCTTTGTCAGATTCCACTGACCCCATTGACTTCCTGTCTAACAACCTGACAGCCCTACCGGGGCCGCCCTCCAAGCCAGAGGTCACTGATGTGACCAAGAGCAGCATCTCGTTGTCATGGGAACCGGGGCCAGAGGCTGGCTCCCCGGTGTCCTCCTATGTCATTGAGGCCTTCGGGTACGTCTGTGACCCATGGCCTGAAGCCATGTTTAGTGACCCCAAAAAAAAGCAGATGGGAGGCAGTTTTGTTGAAGAGCAAACAAAATAAATATTCCAAGCAGCTAACATTAAAGTATTCAACAAAAGTGATATTTACTTGCAGGATTTCAATTTGAATGGTATTTTTCTGACATTTAAGGATCACTTCAATTGGTATGTGACAAGTATTTATTTAAATTCCAGTCAGGAATACTATAAAGTCGTTTCATCTTGATTGGAGAGTTTACCCTGTGATGAGGAAAAGAACACGCTTGAACGATTTCAGTCTTTTTATTTGACAGGATCTTTTTTTACCCCACAATTTGTTTTTGTTTGGTTTACCTGCCTTTTGGTGTCTGATTCAATCTTCTGCCTGGAATAATAACACACACAAAAAAAAAAATGTCTCCAACTAATGGAAAATATCCTTGCTTTTCAAACAGTCAGTCAGTAAGTAACAGCTGGCAGACTGTGGCAGATCATGTGAAGACCACCGAGTTCACCGTCAATGACCTACGGCCCAATACTGTCTACCTGTTCATTATCAGGGCAGTCAGTGGTCAAGGGCTAGGAGACCCGAGCCCCATGTCTGAGCCCGTGCGGACACAAGGTACCGAGAAAGACAACACGAGAAAAGAGTCCCAGAACCTTCGAGATGAGCATCCCAGTTTAATTCAAATTACTTGGTGATGTTTTCTGTTCTAGACATTAGTCCCACTGCGCAGGGAGTGGACCATCGACATGTACAGAAGGAGTTGGGGGACGTGGTGGTCAGCATGCATAACCCCGTCGTTCTCAGCTCCACTTCAGTGCAAGTCACGTGGACTGTAAGTACTCATGGTTAGGATACAATTCATCAGAACAGTGTTTTTAGTTTGCAAACAAGAACTGTGAAGTATTTTCTTCATTCTGCCTCCATGAATAAAAATGACTCAGATACATTGTTTTTCACCATTCGCAATTTTCCGACAACAATCGCTTCTTGAATCCTATGTCAAATGAAGCAAGTGCAACAAGTACACGAACTGACTGCTACAGCCATACTGTCATACCGTACGGTGTCCCCTTCAACCTCATATTGTTCTCTTTTCTCAGGTGGACAATCCATCCCGATTTATTCAAGGCTACCGTGTTCTGTACCGGCAGACATCCGGGCTGCCTTCTCCGGGACCATGGCAGATCGAGGACTTAAAAGTCTCCTCACAGAGAGACATGACTCTCTTGGGCCTGAAGAAAGGAATTGTCTATGAGATTAAAGTGCGACCATACTTTAATGAGTTTCAGGGCGCAGACAGTGAATCCATGACGGCGCGGACTATGGAAGAAGGTAAATAATTTTGACAATAGGACTCTTCTTAATGAAATGTAGTCTTCGTGATGAACATGCACGAAAAGGATTTCTGTGTAAATGGTCGAAATGAAATATATTGATTTTGCCTTAAATCTTTAGTTGCCTCTATTTGGACCCCTGCGGCAATATGTCTGCCCAAAAACAACATTTGAATTGCTTGACATGAATCAACCTTTTCACGAACACACACACGCACATGGACAAATATATACTTGAGGTTTGCTGCAGTTTTTTTGTTCAATCCAAGCCCAAGGTCGACCCGCAAGCTCTATCAGTCTTCTGCTCCTCTTAATCAGCAAACAGATTTAGCTCAGGTTGTTAGGATTAATGGTGACTTGATGCTGGAAAATGATAGCTGACAATCCTTGGGCAAGAATCCAATCATAACCCCCCCAACCCCTCACCACCATGTAAAAAGATCAGTATATATGATAACTGAGCTGGCTCTAAACAGGCTATTAGAAGAAAAGGGTGCATTTAGTCACATTGTAGTAGCATTTGTTTCAACTCAAAATCATTTCTGCCCGTTGACGGTGGATTCAATAAAAAGTGGCGTTATTTCCAGTGGACAAATCTGTTGGCAGATTTACAGACTTCTGGCGGGTGTGATGATAGGGAGTGTGTCCCCAAATGTAATTGCAACCTGGCCAGGTGCTGCATCAGCCGAACCAGGCACAAGTCCAGCTTGCGCTGAAGAGCTAGTCAAGATAAGGCCAGTCGTGTGAAAGAAATCTCCAACTTGCAGAATTTCTGTTTCATGGCAACACATGAGAGGGTCTATCTGGGATTGTGAACATGCGCGTCTGCAAAAAAAAAAAGAAGAGAACCTTACCTCACTGGAGCCCAATTAAAATGGCCACACGGGATTACTGGAGGATTTTTCCGACTGAAGTGGCAATTTTACTTTCTCGGGATCCTGGAAAAGGGTATTGGGGAACAGCAAAAAAATGTGCATTCGACTAGAGCCAGAAACGGATTGCACAGCAGAAATTGTAAGGATAAAACACATTATCTGCCACAGGCAGATATTCAAAAGGATGCTGCATTTGAGGAACCTTGCAGGGGGTCTCTGAGGACTAACAGAGCAAGCACATGGTGTGGCGCTGAACTCTAAATCCAAAGTCACAGTTAAAATTAGAGTTTGTTACGGCCACATGGCTGATGTTGGCAGCTCAGGAAGGAGAGAATGTGATGCATGATCATTAACGTCACAAATGCCACATGTGGGGGTGGGGGCGTTTGCTCATTCATGTCTCAAGTATCGTACGCGATGCGCTCATTAGCGGAGCAAGCTATGTTTACCAGATTGCATCCTGCAAAGGAGCAAATTAAGCAGTTTTAGCACATTTTGTTCTTGTGGCACAATGGGTACCATTTGACTGGGATGCACTGTGCTGTGCATCATTTAGATTGAAGTATTTATTTACAGGCTGACAATGTTTTAAAGAACATGCACATTGGCGATGTGTTACTGATTGAATGTTTGTATAGCTAGCATTTAGCATGAGTCAATATTTATTAATTGACAGACAGACTTGTGGTCCAACCATTTGCTATATCTCTGCCAGAAATAGCGCTGGTTTGTGACTTTCACTCTTCCCTCTTATAAAATGAAACCAATCCGAAAATGTCAAGTCACAGTGAGCATTTTGCCCTGCAGCCAGGTGGCGGACAATACGATCACATCATGGCCCACCTACTCTGCACATCTCTGCAATGTTGGACATATGAATGCTTTGCCTCAAGATAGCATTCTTATATTGTATCTTTTTAATTGGGTTCCAGCTAATAATTCTGCCCACCAGTTTGGAGCGTTACAAAAGGTTTAATGGAAACCGTGGGCCCCAAGCTGTTTAGTAGTCCATTCTGAGAAGATAATGTGGTAAAATTGCATAGATTAGAGTGTTGGGGCCCCGCTAGCCTCAGCCTCATTATATCTCCGATCCGCCCATGTGGGGCAACAGGCCAGATAGTTACATGTAAAAATTAATTTGAATTTTCCTTGCAAGGCGTTGCATGGGTAAAAAGATAAAGTACAATGACCATTTCTATTTATTTTCCATGCGTTTTATTTTACATTTGACCCAACAGCACCCAGTGCACCCCCACAGCAAGTGACAGTGTTGACGGTAGGAAGCAGTAATAGCACCTCCATCAGCGTGTCATGGGACCCTCCACCCTCTGACCAACAAAACGGCATCATCCAGGAATACAAGGTAGAGTCAGGCCCGTGTCCTCACTATCCCGTTGCATATACTGTGAAACCTGAAAATGGATTCTGTCAACCTGTTTGGCTTTGTCAGATCTGGTGTTTGGCTAACGAAACCCAGTTTCATGTCAATAAGTCTGTGGATGCAACCATCCGTTCAGTGGTCGTCGGGGGTCTGCAGGCTGGGGTGCAGTACCGCGTGGAGGTAGCTGCAAGCACCAGTGCAGGAGTGGGGGTCAATAGCGCACCCCAGCTCATCACCTTGGGTAATCCACTCGCGCGCGCGCACACACACACACACACACGCACACACACACACACACACACACACACACACACACACACACACACACGTGCACAAAACTGAAGTCAGGATAAAATGACCTCATAATGGGAAGACCAAGGTGTCCATCACGGTTTTGGGGTCTGAGAAAATAATTTATCAATTTAGCACCCAGCAGAAAGAAGATTGCTCTTTACACTGTAGGCATCGACTGAAAAATCAATAGTGGTTCATTACATGGGGCATTTGGTAACACTGCCAAGTACTGTTAGCTATATCAATAATCCACTTCAATATATGGGCTGCAGTCACTAACAAAGTAGAGTGATTTTTTTTTTTTTTTTTTTGCAGGAGCTTATCAGCCTATCACTTCTTATAAAATAGCAAAAGGATGCTCGGAGTATATAAACCCAGAGTCAATATTGGAGCCCAGGACAGATGCTCCTCATCTATGACTTTTGACTGATAAATAATAACAGCCTTAACAGACAGGGAAAGGGAAACACAGGCCTGTGGGCTGCAGCTTAATGATGTGTGTGTGTGTGTGTGTGTGTGTGTGTGTGTGTGTGTGTGTGTGTGTGTGTGTGTGTGTGTGTGTGTGTGTGTGTGTGTGTGTGTGTGTGTGTGTGTGTTAGGATTGGGGGTTCCTGCCGGAGACTGTGAATCTAATTTCACAGCACAGTAGCTGCAACAGAAAATCAAACTCTGTCAGAGCTGCTCTGTCAATCTCGTGTCTTTTAGGCTCAACT
>CAAKHF010020177.1:7864-19265 GCA_901007745.1 Hippocampus kuda | reverse complement strand
TTCATGGACTAAAAAGCCAAAAGATTTGCTGAAAGTCTGTCAAGGTTTGGATGCTCAGAAAATGTATTTGTGTGTGTGTGTGTGTGTGTGTTAGGATTGGGGGTTCCTGCCGGAGACTGTGAATCTAATTTCACAGCACAGTAGCTGCAACAGAAAATCAAACTCTGTCAGAGCTGCTCTGTCAATCTCGTGTCTTTTAGGCTCAACTTGATAAGTGCACTGCTGAATTGATTAACCCTGCCTGTATATTGGATACACTGATGCTGTTTATTTTACTTTGTAGTTATTTATTTTCATTTTGTTATGATCTTTTTTTTTTCCAAGGCTCTGAGTTTGTTTTGGTTTTTTTCTTAGTTGTTTTGACGCTTCGTAATCATGTGCTGACTCCATCGGGATCAGCTACAAAATCCAATAAAATCCAAAATAGAATTTTTTTTTATTTTTGTTGATTTAGCGTCATGGTAAGGTAAAAAGAATTGAAACGCCCCCACCTGCAACCACATGAATAATACATCTATCTTTCCAATGATTTAATACACAATTCACAAGGTCCACTTCCCATGTTACCATTTTATTTGTATGTTTTGATGTATTTGTACAGTTGTTAAATACGTTTGCTTTCCTTGTGCCGGTATTTGTGCTTTGGGGGTGCCCAGGTGCAGAACAGAGGGATGTAATGACGGGATCGGAGGGCAACAATAGCATCTCAGATGTGGTGAAACAGCCGGCCTTCATCGCGGGTTTGGGCGGAGCCTGTTGGATTGTTCTCATGGGCTTCAGTGCCTGGCTGTACTGGAGGAGAAAAAAGAGGAAGGGACTCAGCAACTATGCAGGTAAAAAAAAAAAAATCAATTTACATGGTTCTGCATCAATACAGAATCTCAAAGCTCATTTGGTCTCTCGCCCCAATGAGACTTGATGTCATCACAGATTTGACTCCATTTGAGCTGGCTAAAAGGCAGAACGCTATTAATATATTCAACACTGGTGGAAATAAGGCTGTATTTACTTTTAGCCACTGTGCATTGGTGTGCGTCAAATGTGCCACGCTCCATCGGTCGTGTGCTTCAGCGCTGTCATATACTCATGTGAGATAAGTAATTTAACATCACCTCCCATTATCAGACCTTCGGCAGTGTTGTTGGCGTATTAACATGAAGCGCATCCAGATTTAAGGATGAAATATACAATTTTAGCAATTTTGGTGAGCTTTGGGCTGCATGTCCATTATCCTAATTTGTATTCCAGTGAGTTGTTTTTCTGGTTTAAGAGGGATTTACATGATTGAGTGCTGCATCTCTGATCCCTTTTCTCCAGCTAAATTAAAAACCTCATTGTACAGCAAATAAATGATGTTTTTCAGGAATGCTGTAGACTATTTCCATAATAGCCACTGATGCTAATCGCTACCTGTATGTTTTTAAACAAACTGGTAATTGCATTTTTCAGTTTATCACGTATGTATGATTTAAACGTGTTTTCCCATTTTAATATGGATTCCTCTTATTTTGTCATCGCAGTTCAATCGTTCACGTTCACCCGAGCAGGTATGCTTTTACACTTACCATTAATTGTCTCAACAATTTAGCTTCCTACCTCTTTTTCAAAATGGCCGCCATAACGCTACCATTTTGTTGATACCAATGTCAAACATACTTGTATTTTTCTCTCTTTTACTCTAAGTGACATTCCAAAGAGACAGAGGTCTAATCAGAAATGGAAGGTAAGAGTTGTTTTGACTTTCTAGAATGACTTTCAGTCTCAATCTACCATCTCAATGATGAGTAATCATTTTAATGCCTTAACTGATGTCAGTTCCTGTGTTCGGAATTAGAATTTGATTAGACTTTCCAATCTTTCCTTCTCATGCCAGTGTATGATTTTCATTGATGTACTGTGTACTTTGTGATCATTAATCACTCTTTTCTTGTGAATGCGATTAATTAAAAAAGGCAGGCTGCCGTTTTTCTTCACTGCTAATGTAAGGGCGAAGGGAGAGGTCATGAGAGGAGGGGAGAGGTGATAAATGTGCTATTTAAAAAATGTCAACCGACTTGACTTTGTACAGGTTCAGAAAAGTTTGAAAGAACAATGTTCTGAACTCAAACCTGTCTAATATTCACGATGGGGCCTGTAAAATAAAGATTGCTGGTCTGATTCCCCAGGCGAGCATAAGCATTTATGTTTGGGGTAGCCATGAGCAAAGACTTCCCCTTAGGGTTCATTTAAAAAAAAAAAAAAAGGTTGGGGGGGGGGGGGGGGGGGCTTGCCAACTTCTTCAGTCTGTCACCAACAGTGTATGCTAGTTGTATTAATTCTGTTGGATTTAATGCAGAAGAGCATTAACACAGCATGTGTTGGCTGTAAAAAATGCGGTAATGACAATGAAAGGGTCTTAATCTCAATCTTAATTAGAATCATGTTCTTGCTAAAAATCTGAAATGAGGTCTCCTAATGAGTGTTTCAATTCTCCCAGAAAGTAGGCAAATCATTTTAGCGAAAAAAAAGGAAATAGATAAAAGAGAACAATTAATGCTGTGCCATCCAAACAATCAGATAATTCCTTAGCCATGGTAAATGTTGCAAATGATGGACGAACAGAAATACCACAAAGGATTAACAAACACACCCGCACAAACATTACAGGAGCCCTGGCACGTGCTTCTTCAATGTATGGAAATGGACTTGTGTATTTTACAACGGAAATTATTGATATAATTGTTTAACACCTTTTGCGTTATCACCAAGTCGGCTGTAAACAATTCCCATGGTGCTTGGTGAGTCAGGCCCAGTGGAAAATTCCCTGCGTGTGTTAGCGCATTAAGTAAACATGCGAACAGGATGCATGAAGCATACAAACGCTTTGCCATTATAACGGCAGCTGATACCACAAGCCGATACTTTTTCCATTCCTGAATTGCTGCTCACTACTTTTCTTTTCTAAAAATGTTTGCATTACAGCTGTATTTCAAAGCGACAATATCAACGCCGCATTTCCTAAACCACTAAATGCTTCTTTTCTGTCTCTGTTGCCATGGAGACAACGCAGCCATGGAGTTGCACTGCCAGAGGCGGTCCATGATTCTCAATTTAAAATGTAAATTTTTGTTGTGCTAAGGCTATAAAGCAGATTAAGTGTGTATTCAGGCCTGCCTGGTTTCTCCTGGGAGAATTTTGGCTTGTGGAGTTTAAGGGAGGCAGAATTCTGATCTATAGACCTGCCATGTTGTGCCCCGCATGCTGTTTGCACTCTTGCTTGTGCTTCAGGCTTTTTCAAGGGATAAAATCTATTCACATTAGCTTTTCACATCACTTTATTTTTAACACAACAGGAAAAATAATATTATTAAATGCATGCTGGTATTTATTAAATAATATGCCTCTAAAGTGCTAATACCTTTTCTTTTCTGCATCGCTCTAAATATCCATCACTCAGCCGTCCGGGGCTGTTGAAAGCGGGTGACCCTGGCTTACCCTGGCTGGCGGATTCGTGGCCCTCAACAAGCCTTCCGGCCAACGGAGCATTGGGGAGTCCGAAAGGCAGCAGTAACTTTGGCCGAGGAGGTAAACATGGCTGGCTGTTGGGAGTTACAGCAAGCATCGCCTGGTCCGACAGTTTTGATGTTCATCATTTGTTATTCACAGTGACAAGGCCTGACATTAAAACAAACACGCAGAGAAATTAAAAGTGCCTTTGAGGGCTATACTTTGCTAATGTGATTTGACAAGCCTGATATTTGGGATTCAATTTGTGCTATTACATCCTCTTTTTGCCCCCGTTTTCTCTCGTGCTCGGCAACTGTGTGGTGACCTGGAGAGTTTAATCGGGGTTTACACGTATGCTGCGTTTACATGTTCGTCAAGCTCAGGAGAGCTGGTCAGCTGCAGGGCTGAGCATCATCATGTGAACACTCCACCGGGCTTCCTCAGCATGATGCATGTTAATTACGGTTGCAGACCATCACTTCCATTCAGATCAAGTCTATTTATGAGCTGTTTTTTTTTCAATAGATGAGGAGAACAAGAGCAGCAGGGAGTGTTAATGACCTTAAAGATTCGTTAAGATCATGTCATCTAATCTGCGGATGATCTCTGGAAACACCTTGCTTCTTTGTTGCAGATGTATTGCCATCTGCAGCGGTGGAGAAGACGGGCACCATGCTGTCAGATGGGGCCATCTATAGCAGTATTGACTTCATGGGGAAGGGCGGTTACAGCAGCTCGGCGCAAGATAGCCAGCCCACCCCCTACGCCACCACTCAGATACTCCAGTCTAACAGCTTCCACGAGTTGGCTGTAGA
The DNA here is from genome assembly GCA_901007745.1 of Hippocampus kuda. NCBI lineage: Eukaryota > Metazoa > Chordata > Actinopteri > Syngnathiformes > Syngnathidae > Hippocampus > Hippocampus kuda. The sequence continues at coordinate 14,964 of CAAKHF010020177.1, read as the reverse complement.
CAGACCGGATCCCCGCTGGAAGGCTTCTCTGCAGGCCCAACAGGAAATGGCCAACCTGGGCTACTCGCTAACTGATAGACGCCCTGCCACTGGTACAAATTTGTGTTTCTGTGTGTGAGCGCTCGAGAGAATTGGACACAGAAATGCTCAGGGACAAAATATGGCGTGACGGTTAGTTTTTTTGTTTTTTTAGAGGTGGAATTCCTGCAAGGGAGTTAGCAAACTGAGCCACGGAGAGTGCAAAATGGAAAAGAGGGAATTTATTTACATATTCACTGCAGATGAACCCTTAGGATAATGCTCTTAATTACTCTTCTGTCTTCATCAGACTTCTACCCTGGGAGCTTATCTAGCCCAGAAATGTCAGACAATCATGGCGCAATTCTTTGGGTTAACTTGATGAGCACGTGCATCAGCGTCATGAGCTATGCATGTCTATATGCATGTCTATATATATATATATATATATATATATATATATATATATATATATATATATATATATATATACACACACACACACACACTGTGTTCGCATAGTCAGTAAGATTATGGAGCCATTTCTGTGTGTACTTCTCTTTTGACTATTCACAATAAGCTTTGTGCTCAGCTAAATGTCACGACCAGCGATAAGGTAGAAGAAGCTTTATGGAAGAGGTTCGCCTCAGGTTTTGATGCCTATTTAAGAAATATCATAACATTTTCAAGTCATCCTATGCCGTCAGCATGCAAAAAGAGAGTTGATGAATAGAAAAATGGTGGTTGAAAAAATATAGACGACAAGGATCAGTATCTGTGCGTGTAGAAAGGGGCGAAGAGACTGTAATATTCGTATGAGTGCATACAGGGATTTGTTAGCATGGCGCAAAAAAGACTTTCATCTCTTGTTTCCCCCACCCCTCAGGTGCAAAGGTAGGGAAGAAAAAGAAGATGAAGGGTGGAACAAAGACCCCTAAATCAAATGGGACATGTTGGGCCAATGTGCCCCTGCCTCCACCACCGATGCACCCTCTGCCTGGTACTGAGGTTGACCTTGACCATTACCCCCAGGAAAGCCACAGAGGAGGGTAAGATGCGTTCACATCTCATCAGTTGACTCACACGCAAATATGAAATCACAAGCACACTTTGAAACTCACATTGAAAGAGAGGTCAGATCTCCTCCACCTGTGGCCTGGTCATTCCAACATTCTTATTTAATACACACTTGTCAATTAGGCATTATAATAAGTTGCCAAAATATTAATCGTAATGTAAAAGTTTTACATGATCCAACTGCATTAATAAACAGTTTTAAGACGCTGTAAAGTACATCCAAAGATTAGTTTCTAAATACAGTGTATATTTTTAAAGATTTTACTGAAAATCTGCAAAGACTGAATTGTAGAGCTAAGTCGCAAGCAAATTTTCACCACTTCAGTTTTCTTGATTTTTGGAGTGGTGGCTAAAATAGCTAGCCGGTGAATAGTGCAATCAAATGGATTATTGAAATAGTTTTGGATTATCTGCAAACATCAAATTTGTTGATTAAATCGGAGTGAAGCAAAAAAAAAAAAAAAACGATTGACTCCAAATCTTGCTTTCATTTATTTTTCATTTAATTTATAAAGATCCACTCTCAGTTGAAGTGCAATTCTACACCACAAAAACCAAATTAATATGCAGTTTTTGAATTCCATATCTTGCTTACATTGGCCTTAAAAACATTATCTTTGGGAAGTGGATATTTTTTTAGTAAGTAAGTAAATTGAGCATTGTACCTAATATATAAAAACGGTGAGTGTGTTATAGTGTTGTGTAGTATTCTGACTATCTAACCAACTGAGAGGATTGACCATAATTATAAAATAGTGACTGTTGTTCACCAGGTACGACAACAACAGTTGGGCCCCGCCTCTCTCGCTCACGTCCTACCACCACCAGAGTTTGGACAATGACGCTGACGAAGAGAGGGTACCTACTCCACCTCTCAGAGGAAGAGCTTCCTCGCCGGCAACAGCAGCATCTTATAACCAGCCTTCCTCATCATCTCTCAGCTCAGCCCACCATGAGGAAATGCAGTCTATTTTGCAGGCCCATTTGGATGAGCTGACTAGAGCTTACCAGTATGAAGTAGCCAAGCAAGCATGGTAAAAAGCAACAGTGGCTTCAATTTAATTTTTTATATATAGGACGAAGTGCACAGAACATATTCAATAGATATCCTTGATTTAGTAATTTCCTACAATACGTTTTCCACATCAATGGCATTTCTTAAGGCCATGTTTACTATTTTTTTAGCATATAGCTGCCACAGGAGTGATCGGGGTGGGGGCATCGAAAAACTCGAATAAGCACCAAAACGTTTTTGGCCTGGCAATACTCCAGGGCAAAAGCGGCCCCCCACCCCCACTTCCGTTGACCATCATCTGCAAAAGGGCATCAACCTATTTGAAGGGGCATCCTTCTATGTTTCTTGATAGAAATGGTGGAAATACATGGACTGTAATCTGTGGGTTGAGAGAAGCTCTCTGTTCTGACATCAGTAAATAGAGTCGGTAATTAGGCATGCATTGCCTTGATGGCAGGATGTGTGCTGTCATGCAGTCGACGAGATAACAACCATGTTGGTGACAGCCTTTGACCATCCAGATGTCCTTTATCCACTCCATTCAGAACCCCATTGTTTGCATAACACACACCAGCACCAAGCATATAATCAGTTAAGTGACTGCAGACTTTTCGGATGCGCACTGGATCTGCATCCCGCAGCTTGTTTTAGTTTTTTACCTAAACCGTGTGTTAGGTTTCTCATAAGTGCCTTTTGATCATTAAAACAAAATCCTTTGTATGTGTGCACTGTATCAGGCAGATGAAGAGCAATTCAAACATGTCCAGCACTGCCATTCCTCCAATGGACTTCATGTCTTCAACGCTGGGCTCAGACTTGGGAGACACCCGCCTCTCTGAGGATGAGGAGGAAAGATATGCGATGGTGTCAAAGAATTTGTGTGGCTTTGATTACAGTCCTGGACACACGATGGATAACCTTGAGGTCTCAGGTATGTTTGACAAGGCTGACACCGAGAGGGCACACGAACAACTTAGACTGAACTGACACTGCAGGTCTAACGAGCTAATTTGGATTCAGCGCCAACATCACATTTCTTTTGTTTGGTTTGACGTGTCGTGGTGTATTGTGAATTAGGTCAGGCTCACATTAACCGGGTTGATCCAATCTGTTAGTTTACTCGGCAGTCGCATTGACATCTTGTCACGTGGGGGATTTTGTTGTGTTTGGATGCGGGCGAAAGGCAGGAGTGTGGGAGAATTGCAAACAAAATAAAACTAAATCTAATACCTAGTGCACAAAAAAGATACAAGGTGAACGAAGAGCAGCTTCTGATGGGACATTTGAGGCCAAGGCTTTGAGAAGAGTACCAAGTAGAAAGTGGCTTGCCACCTCGATGCTTATGTCGACCTGCTGAAAAACACGTGACTAAAGGCAAATCAAGCCTCGCATGGCATGGAAAAACCAAAAGAAATCACTTAGCGTTTTATTGTTTTTCAAACATGGGCGGCCCGGTAGTCCAGTGGTTAGCACGTCGACTTCACAGTGCAGAGGTACCGGGTTCGATTCCAGCTCCGGCCTCCCTGTGTGGAGTTTGCATGTTCTCCCCGGGCTTGCGTGGGTTTTCTCCGGGTGCTCCGGTTTCCTCCCACATTCCAAAAACATGCATGGCAGGCGGATTGAACGCTCTTAATTGTCCCTAGGTGTGAGTGTGGGCGTGCATGGTTGTTTGTCTCTGTGTGCCCTGCGATTGGCTGGCAACCAATTCAGGGTGTCCCCCGCCTACTGCCCGATGACAGCTGGGATAGGCTCCAGCACCCCCCGCGACCCTAGTGAGGATAAAGCGGTTCGGAAGATGAATGAATGAATGTTTTTCAAACAGGAGTGATGAAATGATGAGTGATGAATGAAGCCGCGAGCAATAAACGTTTTCGTAAAGCAATGGGCTGTAAAGCTTCATTGTTTTATGATGCTTCCTCTGGCCATCAGTCCTCATCCTCGCAGGCAAAAGGAACACGCAAGATTTGATAATGGCCATAAACAGAAAGCAAAAAAACGGGGAACAAAATACAGACAAACAAGACAATGAGTCACCTCTAGACAAGAGGTGAAATATAGAGAGGGCTGGTTGACTGACACAAGGAGCAAGGCTGACAAATTCCACGTCGAGCATCCAGGAAAGGCGCGTACCGTATTTTTCGGATTATACATCACTCCGGATTATAAATCGCACCAGCCAAAAAATGCATAATTAAGAAGGAAAAAAACATATAAATCGCACTGGAGTATAAGTCGCATTTTTGGGGGAAATTTATTTGATAAAATCCAACACCAAAACCATACATGTCATCTTGAAAGGCAATTTAAAATAAAAATAAAATTAAAGAACAACAGGCTGAATAAGTCTACGATATGCTAACGTTACATGACGCTTAAACAACGAACTGTGAATGTGCCTGGTATGTTCACGTAACATATTAAGAGTTATTTAGACAACTATAGCACAAAGAACATGCTAACAAATTTACCAAACCATCAGCGTCACTCCAAATCACGAAATCCAATGAAATCTTCATGCTCTGTGTCACTTTTAAACAACTCCGCCAACTCCAGAGGTAGAAGATGCAGCACTTCCTCTTCTACGTCGCTTACGTCAGAGTCATCGTCAGTTGTTTTTCTCAGTTACCGCCAACGTGGAAAGTATCAACATAGGCCGAGAGCACCCTCTTGCGGTTTAATGTGAAAATAACATGTGATGTGTACAACTATGACAAAAACTGGGACTTATACTCCGGAAAATACGGTACATCAGATGCAGGCGAACAAACCAAAACTAATTTGCAAATTAGAAAAGTGAGGTGATAAACCGAAGAGTGTGGATCATGACACGGATAGTCGATTCTGCTCTCACTTTCAGGACATCAGAAACTCGGTGACCAAAAAAAAAAAAAAAAAGTAAATGTGTCACTTGTCTCACAATGTACCGTAAATTCAACCGAACTTACCAACAAATATAATGCAAAAAAAGTAGTTAAATAGTCATGAAGTGGGCATATTGTTGCAAGAATATGAAATGTAATATGCAATGCTGCCAGATACAGAAAAAATGGCATATCGCATCAGAAACATGACCGCCTCAAATAAAACCGACATTCATCTTCGAATAGATTCACATTCAAATGAAGTTCCTTTCTGTCACCGTAAACGTTTGTGAAAGTTAAATTCTGGCAGGTTGTTAGAATTCCTCTGAAGTTATTTGAGTAAAGACTTCAGAAGCCGTAACACTATATAAGCGCTTTGCTGAAAAGTTTCATGTTTTAAGGTTCAGAAAGGATGTATTTATAAATAGGATTCCTTTCTTTCGAGAGAAACATGACAGTGTCTCCCACAGGGATTAAAATACAATATTTCCAACTGCATTGTTTGATAGGGTAATAGGAGGACTCATACAGGCTCTTGAATATGTGTTCTTTTTTATTGTTTAATATGCTATTGTGGGGCAAAATGCAGATCAGTGGGACTAAAAATAATCACGAATATTACCAATGCAAACATTAATTATTGTTTGTTCACCTGTCAGTTTTGCTAAATCACCGTGAACAAAGCCAGAATGTTGGCAGGATGTCCGTCGACGATATCATCATGCACGGAGGTTTCCATATACTGTACATCTTTTCTTTTTGAAAAATATAAGCCGGTTTGGGTTTGTTTATTTGCAATTTGAGCAACATTGGCCATTCTCAATGAAAATGGCCGTAATAGATCTTTGAATTTTGGTTAAGCGTGTTTTGTTCCCCCGCCCCTTGTTTTATTTAATGACAACGAGCTGACATGTTTTGCATATATAGTGAAATGATATGCTTGCCATACCAGCTGGGGACACTCTGACAGGCCTACACGTTCACAATAACACACGCCTACGTGACCCTGTTATCACCACCGCCTTTGTTGAAACCCAGATTCCTTGTTGAAAAACGAGTAACGACGGCTCTTTCCGTCCTCTCCTCCTCTTTCCGTGTCTTATTTTTCATCTTTCCTGGATGGGTCGTGTCCGGTAAAGTCACATGATATGCGTTGCTCGGTATTTTTGTGCACGCGAGGTGACAATAAAGATTCATTCATTCATTCATATGTCGAAACCAGTGGTTCTTCACCTTGTTAGAGCTTCCGAAGAGGTATTATCCTCCATGGCAGAGGTTCTGTCGAACCCCTGAGACTGATTCACTGACCCCCTAGGGTTCGATCGAATCCAGTTTAAGAACCACCGGTCTAAACAATTTTGAAATTGCTTTTTCCTAAAAAGTAAAAACATATGTTAATTTTTCCCTTGCAGGTAAAGGTGCACAGTTGTGTCGTTCAGACAGCTCTGGTACTACAGATCGTAGTGCGCAGAACACACATAGCCTCGGTCACAAGAGGGCGCCGCTAACTGGCCTCAAATCGCAGACAAACAAGGTTGGAACACTGCCCAGACGAAAAGACACCAATCAAGAAGGTAAGATAAGACGTTGTCGGCTTCAGCCAGTATTGTACCCGTGATGTATTGGACTGGAATAGTCTCACGTTCCTGCAAATATATTCAGACGCTCTAATTGCGCCTAAGAAATGATGTGATCTTCTCTGGCCATGCATTCCCATGAAATTAATTCTTTTGATTGGTGTTGTTTCCTAAAATGTGTTCATCCACCATCCACTCAGCAACCCTTGCACCTCAAGGAAGGAGCCTTCATAGCAACGGTTCCCGTATGAACACCTCATGGGCCAGTGCAGGCTCAGACCCATCAGAGGAGTGCATGGTGACCGTCTCCACGCTAGAGCGGCAACATATGGGTTCCTGGGGCGACACCTCCACATCCAACAGGGCCACGCTCAGTCGGGCTTCCCACAAGAGACCTGCCGCAGAGGCCTCTCACAATGGGCATCTTCTCACAAACAGCAAAGAGAAAAGGGATCACTGTAAGTGTCAACAATTTTTGGAAGACTATTTTTTTTTGTGTGTGTGTGTGTGTGTGTGTGTGTGTGTGTGTGTGTGTGTGTGATCACATAACAA
>CAAKHF010020172.1:31893-46409 GCA_901007745.1 Hippocampus kuda | reverse complement strand
AGTCTCGTCTTCCTCATTCTCAGCATCTTCATTTGTATCCCTTTCCTGCTCTGTGTCCTCGCTCTGAAAATAAATGAATCCCGTGTCCTCTGACCCTCCCTCTCTGGTGCTTTCAACTTGCTCCTCTTCAGATCTCTCACCACCATCATCATCTGACTCTCTCTCTGTGTCTGGATCAATTTGTTTCTTTTTCAGATAGAAATATGATGTAATGTCCGTTTTTCTTTTCATTTTTAATGTTAAATGTTTAAGTGAAGAGGAATTATAATTAATAATGCTACTGTTGGGGGCTTGTTTCGTTTTGTGATTTTACATCGAAAATATAAATGGTGTGTCGAAAATCGCACTCGTGTCGTGGTAATTTCCTTCTCTCCTGACTGCTTCTCATTTTCCCGCTCATTTTTAAATGGTGCAGCGCATTAAAGGGTCCGACTAGAATGTTAAGCCACGCACTTTGGTTCCACCTCACGCGTCGGCAACTCGGCGCGTCCGCGTCATCTACGCTCGGAGGGGGGGCCACAGGGGGGGCCAGAGTCAGTGCTACAGGGGCACTGGCCCCCGTTGCCCCCCCCCCCAGAACCGCCACTGGTGTGTGTGTGTGCGTGTAACCCTCCCCACCCTCTTCTACCACGGATCTTAACCAATCACGTGCGGCTTTAACCAACGGAGGGAAAAATGCAAGAGAAAAAAAAGTCGGCTCCAATTAGGAACGGCTCCCTATTCGGAGTCGGCTCCCGTCGTTCACTTCAAAGAGCCGGCTCTAAGAGCCGGTTCGTTCGCGACACATCACTATCCAGCACCCCCTGCGACCCTCGTGAGGATCAAGCGGTTCGGAAAATGAATGAATGAATGAATGAATGATGATTTTGTTTGGATGTTTTTGTTTCTAATTAAATAATTATTAATTATAAATAATTAAATATAATCTCGTTGTTCATGTAACAATGACAATAAAGCAAGTCTAAGTCTAAGTCTAATGCAGCAGATGGCGACATTGCATCAGTAAATGTTGAGAAGAAAGCGGAGCAAAACTGATTCCTTTCTTTAACACTAGATGGCGCCTCGACTTGGAGAGAGAATTTTACACGGACGTCCGTGGAATATAAAACATGTGCAGAGTAGCCGCCATCTTGAACCGGGATTCCATCCCCCGCCCACCACCACCAAATTATTAACACGTTAAAGCGATATTAATACGATTGGCTTCGCTGAAAACAGAAAATCGGTGTGGGTCGAAAGTGTTTATTCATTGAAAAATATTTACTTTAAAGGAAATAATAATTTGAAAACCAAACACCAGTTCAATGCATGAGACCCACATGTTATTCAGTATTAATTAGGAAATAGCACTTTTGTAAGCAGAAAAACAATCTTACGTTTATTCACTGGTCACGCAATGACAGGTGTTGGCAAGTCATTAATTCACATAATCACAGTGTCACATCAAAGCTAAAATTGTCAGATACAGTAACAGCAAACTAAACAATATACAAACAAGGAACGAAACAACTAAAAGAATGACCGAATAAATAATTGAGACAAAACACACATTTAAACATTTTTTTTAATATTCTTAGTGCCGCAAAGCATGCTGGGAACGCATCCAGTCTCGTCGTGATGCTCCACATACGGTACAATATATTATGTATTAATAAATTATACTAAGAAAATATATCCATGATATAATATCCAATACATTACCTGTCGTATAATAAAGTAAAATTAGTCTAATACAAACATTACAATATGGCACAGTATTGCATATACTGTACTGTAATTGAAATATAAACAATGTTGACGAATTTTGTTTCTCTTTCAAATGCTGCTGCCGTGGCACTAAAATCCATGAAATGGCACCAATTTAATATTCTTTTGATGAAAACTGACGCTTGTTTAGTGTTTAAATGTAGTGTAGTTAGAATGTCAAAAATGTGGACATGACCTTTGACAACAACATAAAATGGTTGCTTGTGTCAAATTGTGTTTCTTATGCTTGTGCTGCAGAAACAGTAACTATTACCTCCTGGACAATGCAACTAACAGCGATTCGTTATGAAAGCCTTGATCAAAAAATATACCCACGTGTTAACACTGATCACCAATTCGACGAGCAGTGACTAATTTACGACAGCGAAACTCCCGGTTCAAGATGGCGTCTCGGTCCTCACGTCGTCAACCAGCAAATGCTCACTCTGAAGTCGTAGAAGAAGAAGCACGTGTGATTGGCGCTTTCATGTGGGCAAGATGGCGGTGGCCGTGCGGAGTTTACAAGACCAGATTGAAAAAGCCAAAGAAAGCTTGAAAAATGTTGACGATAATATTCGTAAATTAACTGGACGAGATCCCAATGAATTCAGGTAAAACGTCCCAAATTGAACCTCGCCTTTTTTGTGTTTTTTACACAATCGATTTAGCATTGCACACAACTAAGGGTGGGAGTGGGCTAACGCTGCTCGTTTGGCTAGCAAGCAAACGCTCGCCCTGCGCGGCACTAGTTTCGTGTTCGCGCTCCACATTCAAGATCAAGTATGTTAATGCTGCTGGGGGTTAGGCTACAATGATAACAAAACCACGATAAATGCAAGTAGTCTTACAACGATATGGGGAGTCTACGTCGCTCCCGAGTGTAGGCCTGGGATTCTTTGTTTAGTAGTACTACTGAATTTGAACCAGAATGTTTCTATATCGATTCGCATCCACCACACTGACTTCGATTTATTTCACTTGGATACACAAACTCATACAAGGCAAACTGGTGACTATGTTGCTTGTTGTGTTTTCAGACCGGGCCAGCTGCGCCGGTTCGGTGGGCCCATGGCAGGCGTGGCAGTTGCAGCAATGGGAGGAGGAGGTAGAGGAAGAGGATTTAACCTGCTCAGGTAATGTCCGAGTCACAGAACAAACACGAGCCCGTTTGTCTTATTCACGACTGGATGTCCGCATCATCATGAATGACTTCTCCTACATTTTTTGGAATATGCCTAAATGGCGTCTCTCCACAAGTCCCATTTTTTAATGCACTGAGTTAAATATAATCTTTGGCTAAACTGTAGGAAAATCTCTTCATTAAAATTAAATGTTACCATCAAGCAGGCAGGCCTGAGACCCTGTGTTCATTTTGAAATGTCAAACACCGTCATGCTAAGGTATTAAATGCATATTAAAAGCATGTATTTTATTTTTTCCTAAATGTACTGACTGATTCAATACATGTGATAAGCATGGGCTTTTGACTTTTTCAATTATCCTATCATGCATTCAAGTTTTAACCTTTCTCAGTTGGTCGCACCAGCACATGATTTGGCCACAAACCTTTTTTTAAATATTCATGCAAATTGGCATACCTGATAGGAACACAAGTTACTTTTGCAAAACATAAAACCGTGAATATGAGGTTTGTTTGCAGTTCAGTTCACTTGGTGGCAGCATAAAAGCCTCAATTCATATTACTTACTGAGATTTGCGAAAATATAGTGCTTAAAATTCTAAATTAAAGACTTCTAGTATTACTATTTCAAGCATTTTCCGCCCGTCAGAATGTACGGAAACGTACACTACCTTCGACGTGGGCGTTGGCCAATTAGGATTATCAGATCACAAATGTGTGGGCATAGACTAGTCCCACCTCCCCCACACACATTTATGTGGAGATGTCGGCGTTTCCATACATCGTAAATGATACTGGATTTTATAGTCAGTGGATTTAATAGTCAGTGGTATTAAATTGCCATGACTCTATTTCATTGCAAAATATTTAATAGTGTGTTCTAATAGTTTTACATGCAGTAATGATCTGTTCATGTTTAGACGCAGTCTCTCCGACATTGGCGGCGGTGGCCCCCCTGCCAAGCAGAGGGACATCGACGGTGCTTTGTTAAGGTGTTGTTTTTTTCTGTCACATTTAACGTTTTGGCAACATCCGCATGTTATTTCAAAATCACAGATGTATGTGTGTTTGTTCTTGTGTGCAGGCTGGCAGGCGACCAGAGGGCCAGGAGAGATGTGCGTCACGACAGCGACGCCGAGGATGATGACGATGTCAAAAAGGTGAAGCGAGTTGATTCATGCCTTCGTCACATCCCGGCCGGATTACTGTAATGCACTTTAATTTGGAGTCAGTCAATTCTCCATTCAGCGTCTCCAGTTGGTCCAGAATGCTGCTGTTCGCCTCTTGATTGGTACTCATAAGAGGGAGCACATAATCCTACTCTGGCATCCCTTCACTAGCTCTGTGTAAATTTTAGAGTTCTTTTTAAGATCCTATTATTTGTTTTCAAATCTTTAAATGGCCTCACTCCGCCTTACCTCTCTGAGCTCCTCCGCCCCTGCACACCTGCCTCAATTCTACGGACCACACACGATTAGAGGTACCAAGAACTAAGCGAAGGCTCAGAAGGGATCGAGCATTTTCCGTTGCTGGTCCCTCCCTTTGGAATGACCTCCCACTGAACATTCGGCAAACCCCCTCACTGCCCATCTTTAAAACTCGTCTCAAACCTCATTTGTATTCTTTGGCTTTTAACTCAGACTTGATTTTTAGTGTTACTGTTTTTGTTTTTTCTCCTGGCTTTGTTATTCATTTATTGTTTTAGTGTTTATTGTTGTCTATATGATATTTGCTCCATGTACAGCACTTTGTATACAGCGCGGGTCGGTTTAAAGTGCTCTATAAATACCGTTGAGTTGAGTTAAAGGGCTGCCATGACCTGATGGCCACATCGTATGAGGAGAAGCTAAATTGTCTTGTGTTGGAAGAAAGCCCTCAATAGTTGGTTCGCTCTTGTTTCCGTTCCCTTGCAGCCGGCGTTGCAGTCGTCAGTTGTAGCTACCTCCAAGGAGAGAACACGCCGGGACCTCATTCAAGATCAGACCATGGATGAGAAAGGCAAACAGAGGTAGGATGCAGAAACAATTTGTGCATGTCCAAGACTGACAGTCATTCTGGTTCAGTATGATTTGATGACCAACATTAAAATGCAGTATAACATAGTCAGAGGGGATTATTCCTTAAAGCAGTGTTTTTCAAGCCAAAGCACATTTCTTTTATTGAAAAAATCCCGCGGCACGCCACTACCTGAAAATATGAAAACAATTAATTATTTTAACAATTAATTGTTGTATTGTTACTGGAAGCATTTTTTTAACATTGAAAATTAACGCAATATTATAACACATTGAATCAGAATCAAATCAACATCAATCCAATAACTGGTGCATTCGTTTTAATGGCAAGTAAAATATAGTCAGTTGGAACTTTAACTTGCTCAGTGTCGGATTTTTTTCTGTGTGACGGCCGGTTCTTTTTCTCCCGGTCGTTTGCGCTCTCCCGCAACATTGTACCAATCCCTTTTCCCATCTTGAGTCTTTGTATAATTCCAACATCATTCAAATGACTTTTCTGCTACATGTGTTGCTTGAGGTAGTCCAGCTTCCATTTAGTCCATATTTTTCGCTTGCGACTTTAGCTTTGCTGCATGTTTTGCAGAGCAGACCTTTCTCACTCGAAAAAGAAAATATCTCACCCAGTTTCACGGCTTGTTCTTCTATTTTCACATACTCCGACAGCCATTCCAACTTAAAAGAACCGCAGTTCATTCTTATTTTGGCTTGGGGAGTCAACGTGTCACATTCATTGCCCGGTCGTTTTGCAATGATAGGGTTTTCACATTCATGTCACTTATCACCGCCGCACTGTGACTGTTATGGAATAGAGAACATGAGCAAAAGTACTGTCAATGCCGTGATTGGCTGCATAGCGTCATTGCATCGTATCGTGTGATTGGCTGGACACCTGTCACTCACTGAATTACACAGCAAATTGATACAGAAAAAAAGTGACATATCTAATTCATTTGCAGTGCATTCACTGCACTGGATAGGTTTTCTTGTGTGCTGAGAGTGTGCGACCAGTGCGCAGTTGCGCAGCTTAGAGGGAACATTGGTGCCGTAGCATCTCCGGTAAACGTAAATCTAAATGAAAGATACCTTTTATTATATTGCCTCGCATCGGAAACTGCTTGTCTCGAAGAATAAGGCTATTTCCTAGCTGCCACTGCTCCCTACTGGTATGGAAGAGTACTACATGATTACTCTTCCAGGCGATCGACCGCACAGGTATACATATTGTATCATTTTTCGCGGCACACGCACACACTGCCTTAAAGGTACATTTAAAATTGTTACCCACTCTAACATTATGCACGGTTTAAAAATAAACACTCCACTCAAATACACTGGATAGAAAAAAAAAACACTTTGAGAATCGGTGCATTAATCCGTGGCCAAGTACTCCCTCTTGTGTGACAAATAAAAGACCAAAAGAAGACCAAATAAAAGACAACTGTTGATGAATAAAAAGTAATGGGGGAGAGGGGGAAGATTTTGCCTTCAACTTCAAAGCAAAATACATTTGGATCTGGTCATTTTGATTAATCAATGGAAGAGTCGAAATAATAATTGATTGTACAAAATGTTCAATCGTGAAAGACCGGTGAACTCTGTGTTTCTTTTGTTTTTTTGGTCAGGAATCGGCGCATGTTCGGCCTGCTCATGGGGACTCTGCAAAAATTTAAACAAGAGTCGAACGTTTGTACAGAGAAGGTGAGTATTTTTGTTTTATTTTGTTGCGTGGTGACAAACTGCTCCAGTAATCCTAAATGTGCTTTATAAGTCATACATTCATCTGCGCTGGGGCATCTGATCACGTGATTGGAAACGGGAGCCGGTCAGGTCGTTTTCAACTGAACAAGGCAAAAAGAATGGGTTTCCTCATTTTTTTCTGAAATGTCGTCGGTCACGAAATGATCAAATAATCCAAGGCTGTCATTATCTTGGCAAATGATCTGTGATTGCTTGAAGACGGAGTGAGAGATGAGAGTAAAGTTCGTCTCTTTTCTTGGCTTGGCCCCCAGTGTACCAAAGATGTATTGGAGTACAATGCAGGAAAACAACGCGGACTGGTTCAAATGTGCATTTTTGGCTTAGTGGGCAGGCCACTAAAAATGGACGACCATCATCTGGGCACCCCATGATTAAATCTTTTTTGATCCTGTTCCCAGAAAAGAATCAGAATCGTTTCAAATCGGAATCGACATGAGGAATTGGATCCAGAATCATTTCTATTCCAACAAAGCTTGCGTGTGTGGGCTCTCTTTGAATTTGAACGGTTCAGTTTCTCCGCTCAATTCCGGATTCTGAAATGTGTAAATTGTGACAAAAATCACGAAAGATGGTTGCTACGAACCCTGTACTTAAAGTTTCATCCCACTCCTGTGCATGACAGATTTTTAATTATTTCACAGCGTTCAATGTTTTTGCGAGTGAACTACGTTTTGTTTTTTTTTCTTTCCCCTTGCAGCAAAAGAGGCGCTCTGAGATCGAGCAGAAGCTTGAGGTTCAGGCTGAGGTTGAGAAGAAGAAGTTGGAGAGCGAGAAGAGGGAGTTGTTTGAAGAGAGGAGAGCCAAACAGACGGAGCTGAGACTGCTCGAACAGAAAGTGGAATTGGCTCAGTTGGTAAGATAAAACGCATCGCATCAGAATTGAGACGTGCCACATTTTGCATTCACTTGGGTTATTTGTGTTGGGAATGAGCAAACTAGACAGACGAGTCACTGATTAAAGCTTAAATTGGTCGATAAGTGTCATATAACGCAGTGCTAATAATTCCACTTAAAATATAATTTGCACTTAATGGATTTTATCAGTGTATTCATTCTATTAATGCACATTAAATACATGAGATAATACCGTATTGGCCCGATTACAAGACGACTCCCTCTTTTTCAAGACTCAAGTTTGAAAAAAGACTTTTTGAACACCAAATTAATTTTTATACAGAAAATAATTACAGTACATCTGAAACGAATGATTATAACAATATATTTGAGCGAAAAAGCATCTTGAAGTTTACAGCATAACTTCTCCTCGGCTGCCGGTTAACCTGGCCGATCTTCGACCCACTTTTCTCCAGATTGTCGCTGCGTTTCTCCATTTTCTGTTATATCTTCTATTATTTTCTTCTTTCTTACTGCTATTTTTTTTATTTTTCTGCTTCGTGCTACCGCTATTTTTATATTTATTCTTTGTGGCAGGGGTTCACTTTGATGTGGGGAGTCAAGTTCAGCATTCGCTTCAATGGTATCTGGCGCCATCTAGCGTCATGAATGGATATAACGTTTCGACCCCGAATATAAGACGACCCCCACTTTTTCAGTCTTATTTCAATGCAAAAAACACAGTCGTATATTCGGGCCAATACGGTAATCAAATCAGAGTGGTAAAATGTGAGTACATACAATATTGACACAGAATGTTTAATCATATTTAAATTAAAATGATAAAATACATTTTCGGTTCAGCCAGGATCCAGGGGGGACTTTCTCCAGTTTAGTTTATTTTATTTAGACATAGATAAGCAGATTAAAGCACACGGGCGTCAAGGCTCTGCCAACTGACCAACACTCAAATGACCTTCTCGACTTCTTTTTTTGGGAAGGAGTACAACTGAGCTGCAGACCAATCGGGTCAGAGCTCTGTAATTCTTATTCTTATTCAATTGGCCATCCACAGATGGTCAAAATCTCATCTTAGAACAATACACAGTGAAGTCGCAATACAAACCAATTGTCTAGCTATAGCTATTTGGACTTATGGCTTATAAATGTCAGATAGCTGTGAAGGAACTGCATTGTGTTCCATGTTCCCCTTCAGCAAGAGGAGTGGACCAACCATAACAACAATCTGGTGAAATTCATTCGCACCAAGACCAGGCCACACATCTTCTACCGACCTGGGAAGATGTGCTCCGCCAGCCAGAAACTCCTCGACGACTCCACCAAGAAACTAAATGGTCAGAGCGAGCTCTTTGAAGTTGTCGCTGAGGTGTGCGCGGTCCAGTTTTGGCAGGTGAAAAGCGATGTCTGTTTGTCTTTCGACAGTTGTGTTTGAAGAGCGGCGTGAAGCATTCACGGAACACATCAACAAGATGGAGTCCCGACCACGGCGGCAGCTAAACCGCGACCAGGACGGCAGCTCTGCGGCGACAGGGAAGGACCACTCGGAGGAGGGTAAGCCAGCAGGTCAGGTAGACAAGGTGACAGGTAACAAGAGGGCTGCGCGCATGGAGGAAGATGATGATGATGATGAGGAGGAGGAGGAGGATCAGGAAGAGGAGGAGAAAGAGAAGGGGGTGGATGGAGAACAGGGGGCTAGCGAGGTCGCGGGGAAAGGCGAGCTAGAGGAAGGGGGGGATAGCAGGGAAGGCTTAAATGAGGACGAGGGGATGGAGTTTGAGGAAGCAGGGAATGGGGAGAAGGCAGGTGAGGAGAAGAAGACGCAGGTGCGTGGCGAAAAAGAGGAGGAGGCGCGTCCAGGGTCAGAAGAGATGGAAGTGGAGGCAGGCAAAGAGCAGGGGGACAGCAGTAAGACGGAGCAGGATGAAGACAGTAAAGAGGGCCCCTCAGACCTTGAAACCGAAAAGACTGAGATCACCCCTCCATGCGAGCCAATCGCGAGCCAACAAGAGGCGACTCGCAGCACTCAGCTCGGTCCCCCAAACCCCACCCCAGAGGAACCAGCCGCACCCTTGGCTGAGCCTCAGATGGCCCCAACAACCGAAACGGTCTCCAGCGCTGCGGGCCAGGAGCCGGCGGTTCCTTCTGCCGAGATCCCCGATTCCGCCAGCCTGAACCCGGCCGAGCAAAGGCAACCCGCAGACGAGTCGGCCGTCAAACCTCAGCCCGATTCGCAGGAGGCCCCGAGCAGCCCGAGCGCGCTTCTCAAGGAACAGAAAGAAGGCGCGAGGGGGAGGAAGAAGGCGAAAGAGTCAAAAAAGGGCCGCAGTCAAAGTCGCAGCTCTTCGTCTTCCTCTTCCGGCTCCTCCTCCAGCGGAAGCTCTTCGTCTTCATCCGCTTCAAGCCACTCATCCTCCTCCTCATCCTCGTCGACCTCCTCGTCCAGCAGTCGAAGTCGCAGCCGGGAGAGCGGCAAGCGCAGCAAAAGAACGTCAGGCAGGGACAAGAAAAAAGAGGAGAGGAGTCACCGCAAGAAAGGAGGGAGTAGTGGAGGCGCAGGAGGCAAGGATGCCAAGGAAGGGAGGAAGAGGAAGAGCAGTGAAGGGAGGAGCAGGTCATCTCGCAGCGATAGGGAGCAGAAAGACAAAGAGAGGAAGGACAAGAGACACTAAACTAGGCCCTGTTTTATTTTGTCCTCTCGAGAAGCTGGTGACAGCGGGGCAATCGCGCATCCAATTTGTATTTTTTTTTTTTTTTTGAACACCCACCACAGCACCATTCGATCGATACAAGTTGAAGCGTTTTCTTTACACCCGGCCAGAGTAAATCACTGATTTTAGTCAAGATGATAGTGTAATGTCTCACAATTGCAGGACAGCTCGTTTGTACCCATTAAAAAATGTTTTGAGGAAGGACAGTTTGGCTCTTTTAGAAAAATCGATCTTAGGTTTTTTTTGTTATTTTTTTGCTTGTGTAATGACGACGGCACATTTTTCCGTCCTGCTGTCCTCCATGTCACTATGCCAATGACATCTATATCACACACTGGTCGTCTTCAATTCTTGTGACTACTTGTCACTTGATCCATGTCATGATTGTTATGTGACTTATTGGTTTTTCAAAAATGTTTTTCATTGTTTTTGTATCATCCAACCTGCTTCAAATTAAAGGTGATATAATTAGCAGGTGTGTGCTTTTTCTTATGTGTTATGACAGAGATGTAATGGGGGGGGGCCTACAGGGTGTGAGGCGCACACAACAAATTGCTGCACATGCACTCTCGTTAATGGAAGACAATGAGAAGACAATGAGGGGTGGGATAGATGATGTCCATGACAGTTTTTTTTTTTTTTTGTTAACCTTAGCTGTTTGGAGGCTTGAATGGATTGCCAAGCAGCACAAGCTACCTGTTTTTCATCCATCTCAGACGGCGGCCATTTTGCCACTTGCTGTCGACTGAAGAGACCACGTCACAGTGCCTACGGGCTCAGCTGTTTTCTGGGTTATGTTATTTAAATATTGCAAACAGCCCTTCGGCAGTGTGATGTCATTTTCAGTCGACGGCAAGTTGCAAAATGACCACCCCCTGAAATGGATTAAGAATGGTTGAATTTTGCTGCAAAATTTATATTCCTCTAATGCAGTATTAATCAGAACGTTGTGCTTTTAGATGAGCGCATCCGAAAAGAACATACTGCAGATAATGTTTTTGACTTGTAGTACATGACTTATTCTACCCACATCACACTATTCATCAAAAATGTTACGTTTGCGCAAATTGAGTTTTATGGGCAAGGGATGCCACTTCAAGTGTCACAAATGACATTGGCCTGTCCTGGCTTATTAGTGGATGTTTTTAATTAAATTTGTCAACCAAACTGCAAAAGGGAATTTATGTTGATGAATAAAGTTCCACTGTTTCACTCTAGCACGTCAACCTCACAGTGTAGAGGTCATGGGTTCGATCTCGGCTTCCTTCCTGTGTGGGTTTTCTCCAGGTACTCTGGTTTCCTCCCACATTCCAAAAACATGCATAGCAGGCTGATTGAACACTCAGAATTGTCCCTAGAGATGTGAGTGTGAGCGCAGATGGTTGTTCGTTCTGTGTGCCCTGCGATTGGTTGGCAACTGGTTCAGGGTGTCCCCCGCCTACTGCCCCTAGACAGCTGGGATCGGCCCCAGCACCCCTTGTGAGGATGAACCTGATCGGAAAATGAATGTTTCATTCTAATTCAGTGCTTCTCTATTCTGTTATACCCTCCAGGAAGAATAAAATATTTCATGCCCCCCCCCATCAACCTCCCGCCATGACTATAATTAATGTGGTCAACAGGGGCACAGGAATGATGCAAACAAAAAACAAACGAGTTATTTTTACAAATTATTGACCAAGAAAAAGATTTGAAAATGGCTTGCTTTCTTTGCAATGTTAATAGTTGACCAAACATGCCATTAGGGGGGCTCCTGGAAACGTACTATTTTAGACAAGGTTTTGGCCCAACGTCAGCAATAAGTAACCCTTGTTTTTAATTTATAGTACTTAAGAAAGTTTATGTCAATTATTTTATTTTTCCACATCCTAAATGCATTTTTTTGTTGTTGTAATGCACACATTTGTAATTGACATGTTTATGCTGTATTACATGTTCATATTTTGACGTCTACAAATGTTCATCCTGTATTATACATCGTAGTTGGCGGCCATTTTGTTGGGAATGGTTACAATGAACTACCGTTATAACGTACAAATTTGTTATCTCCATTGAGGTACTTACATTTATTTCAGTGGGGTCAAAGTGTTTGAAACCTCTTGTAGTGAGTTTAAATGGGACCATTGAAAACAAATAGTTGATTAGAGATAACATGTTCATTTTTAGTGTCGCTATTCATCCCATAACATTGTGTTGATGATGTAAGTTGATCACAAACAACATTTCGAAGGTGCTTGTTGAACTGCACCAAATATGCAGTCACCAATGTTTAATAGATTTACCTTGAATTCATTCTGAGTACAAAATTCAGTTTCCTCACAGTTCACCACTCATATGAAAATGATCAGACTCATTACTGGTCTGAAAGCTGCATGACTTCATCAACAGGATGCGTGTACCGTGGTCTAGTTGTCCACAACTGTAGAGTTTTTCTTTTTTTTTTTTAAACTTGACTGCAGCCTTCTGGTTGTCATAGTGGGATCCATTTGTCATCCGTAAAACAGAAAGACTTTCACTCCAGCTGGTCTGCCAAGTCATTCTGCTCAAAGTATCTACATAAAAAAACAAGTGAGAACATTAGTTTATCATTCACTCCAAGGATGCCTTTTGTCTCGAGATGAAAAACAATTACTGGTTATTGATTACACTCATCAGTAAGATGAAAATACTCAGTAAACCCAGCGAATTGCATGTACTATATCAGAGGAGTCCAAGTCAAGGCCCGGGGGCCAGATCTGGCCCTCCACATCATTTTATATGGCTTGCGAAAGTAAATCAAGCATGTCAACTTTCAGGATGCTTGCTAAAATCTGAACCAAAATTTCAAATTGTCATATGGAATCCATAATAATGTGGAGATATTGCAAGCATTGTCTCATTTCCAAATGCCTTATTACATTAATGTAAACAATGTTGAAACAAGTCATTATTCTTGACTTCTGATTTCAAAGTTAGGTAGCCATCAATTTGTTGTTTGCTGTGTAATATGTGAAGGTGATTAAACATTTATATGGTTTCACAAAATTCAGTCATAACGGCCCTCCAAAGGAAACCATAACTACAATGTGGCCCGCAACAAATATGAGTTTGACACCCCTGTACTAAATGATGATGTGCTTGTGGTTTGTGCTCCAATTACCTTGCAACCAAACAGATGAGAAGATTGAGGGCAGGCAAGTTGTCATCGTCCTGGCTCGCCTACACAAAGCAGGTCAGACCAGTCAATCGACAGTGTCATTTTGAAGTCCCAACTCGGCACATATCCTTGAATCAATCCTCAGTCCATCCAAAAAAGCCTTGCTGCATATCTTACCAGGTTGCTGCGCAGCTGAGCACATCTCCGAGCCAACTGCCTGATTGAAGAATGGGCTTCAGGCAGCAATGGTTTCTCCAAGCAGGCCAACAGTGCGTACAACCAGCGGCCCTGAGGCGGAGCGGTGGGATTGAAGGAATTAATTTGGCAAATCATGTTCATGGTCTGGGAACTTGAAGTATTAAAAGGGGCCATATCATTCTATTTGAAGCTTTCTGCAGTTAACTATAATAGACTGGATGTATGATTTATGTCTTAACGTTTGGTGCAATGGTGACCTCATTTTTTATTCACCCTTTAAGGGACAGCGCTTACTACAGTGGACAGCTTATCATGTTATCAGGTTACAGCACAGGTGTGAAAGTCAAGGCCGGGGGGCCAGATCCGGCCTGCCACATCATTTTATGCGGCGCGCCAAAGCGATTCATGTGTCAACTTCCATGATCCTTGCTGAAGTCTGAACCAAAATGTCAAATTGTGATTCTGTAATAAATAATGTTGAAATGTCGCAATCATTTTGTTACCCTGTTGGCACTCACTTGAACAGTAATCGAACAAACAGCTGTTTTTAAGATGCGTCACAAGGAATGACAGGTTCGACGAAGGCTGAAGACAGCCGAAACTGTCAGCTAAGTAAGAGGTTTTCCTCTTCTGCAAAAGAGACCATTGTCAAGAAAAAAAGAAACTTTAACACTAATTCAACAAACAGGTAGTTGACTTGAGTGATTACTTAACTAGTAATCCATCAATTTTGCTGTGTACAATACAATGTATGTAATAATCCAACGTTTAATAATATGTAAACGTTTATTTGGTTTCACTGTCCTAACAGCGGCCCGGTAGTCCAGTGGTTAGCACGTCGACTTCGCAGTGCAGAGGTAGCGGGTTCGATTCCAGCTCCGGCCTCCCTGTGTGGAGTTTGCATGTTCTCCCCGGGCCTGCGTGGGTTTCCTCCCACATTCCAAAAACATGCATGGCAG
>CAAKHF010020172.1:15204-31615 GCA_901007745.1 Hippocampus kuda | reverse complement strand
TGGTTGTTTGTCTCTGTGTGCCCTGCGATTGGCTGGCAACCAATTCAGGGTGTCCCCCGCCTACTGCCCGAAGACAGCTGGGATAGGCTCCAGCACCCCCCGCGACCCTAATGAGGATGTAGCGGTTTGGAAGATGAATGTCCTAACGGCTCTCCGAGGGAAGAATTCCAAAGTGGCCCGTGATAAAAATTTGTTTGACACCCCTGGGTTACACGGTGCATGAAAAAGTTAAAAAGTACCGGTAGTTATTTTGGTGGATATATTTTTAACTGTGAAGGAAGATGCCAAGTTCATTAAAATCTTGCGTCTCCTTGTGTGGCTGCCGCACCACTTTCATGACGTTGTCCCAAAGCTGTATATTGCCCGGACAACCCACGAAATATTAATGAACTGTTGTTCTGACGAGGTGGGCTCGTGCTGCTTTTCCATTACCCCCAAAAAGCCCCACACCACACACCACTCCAAGCGCACTGTCATTCATTTGGCCGCCCCTCCGAGTCAACAGCTTGTTGTCCTCACTCTGTGGCGTCCGAAGCTGGTCCAGCGCTTGCCCAAAGTTGCCATCCCAGAGGCGGGAGGCACAACCGTCGGGCCAGCGGAAGCGGCGATGCTCCATTTTGGCGGGTGGAGACCTCTCATTCAAGTGAATGGGTGAAACTGTGTGAAAGGAGCCATTTCGCTCCAACTCCGGTGCAAAATCGAAAGTGTTTTACGAGTGGTTGCTCAGAGAAAGCGGACGTGTCTTGTCTACTGGTGCTGTACAGTGGTGGCTCTTCGCTTTGTGACGTGGAAAAGTGAGGAGCCAGTCGTTTTCTTGGATGAGGCGAAGCTTTTACTTTGAGGGGAGGAATGAGCAGGAATGCTCAAAGATGGGTGAATGGAGGAAAATACCACTTTGCTGTTGTTTTTGTTTAGGTTACGTTTGGTTTTGTTCTCTCATGTGCCCTTTTTGTCTCCACTCGTTCTCTTCATGCGGGTCCCTGATGTTGAACCAATCAGCTCCCTCAACCCTTTGTGTCTTGTCCAGGCGTTTCTCATTGTCTCGTCACTTGTGTTGTATTTACTTCCCTGCCGTTTGTCACTCTTTGTTGGGTCATTGTGAGTGTCTGTGTGCGCCTGTCATGTTTTGTTTCTGTCATAGGTTTTTGTTACTTTGGTTCCTTGTAGTTTTCAGGACTTTGTTCAAGTACTTCAGTTAGTTGGTTTTTTTTTTTTTTGTATTTTAGTGGAATAAATCTTGGTCAGGGCGGCCCGGTGGTCTAGTGGTTAGTGTGTCGACCCCGCAGTGCAAAGGTGCGGGGTCCGATTCTGGCTCCGGCCTCCCTGTGTGGAGTTTGCATGTTCTCCCTGGGCCTGTGTGGGTTTTCTTCGGGTACTTGTTCGTCTGTGTGTGCCCTTCTATTGGCTGGCAACAGGTTCAGGGTGTCCCCCGCCTACTGCCCAAAGACAGATGGGATAGGCTCCAGCAACCCCCGCGACCCTTATGAGGATAAAGCGTATCAGTCCACCTCTTGCTCCTCCCCGCCTCCCTGCTTTTTGGGGTTCTCTACAACCTCGCAAAAACTGGCTGTTTTGCTGAAGTAAACATGGTGAAAGGCTGAAAAGGTGGGATTTAGCATGAAATGGCCCCTTTAAATGGCTTGATCTTGAAGTAAGTAGTGAGAACCAATTATGCTACATATTCAAGAGAGTTATTGTCATTAGGGATGGGCAAGGACCGATACCAGGTATCGAGTTGATGCTGGTTTTATTTCAACGTATCGAGTCCTCTCGAAGGCTACCAAAACCAGTCCCCGATAGTGATGGCGCTCTCTTCTACTCTGAGGAAGTAAATGGCATAGATGACTGGCAGGGTTTTTTTCTGTGAATAGCATTCTTGTCCATCCTCTCACATTGCCCATTAAGATGCAATTACTCCATTATATATGTGCATTTTGTTATTTATTAAAAAAAGGTCTTTCTTTGAAATGATCTATCCTAGGTTTAACTTTTATGCATTAAAGGTACTAGTGGTATCGGTTACTTGGTAGTGGTGAGTCATCAAAAACTGAGTATTTGTACTGGTATTGGTCTGGAAAAAAAAAGTGGCAACGAACATCCCTAATTGTCTTCTGCCGTGCATGCAGCCTTGTATTGGATCTCATTTGATGGGATGTATTAAAACTGTCATTCACATGACCTCATCAGTGACTTTAATCGATGAGCAAGTCAAAAGTATTCCCTTCATTCAGTGGCCAAGAAAATGTGTCTTGTTTGTGCAATACGTTGCACGTCCTACGGTGGCACCCAACAGGAGCATGAATGCCAACTCACCAACTGGGGGACAAAATCTCTTTCTTCAAACCAACTGATCAGAATATCCAACAATGTCAGGATGGTAGCCTGCAGACAAAGCAAATGCAAAGAGGACAATGTTGATCCAGAATTGAAGCTACGGTGGCTCGATTGGACCAAACTTACCTGGCTGAATCGGCTGACGATGCTCAGGAAGGGTGGGAAGCCAACCTGAACAAAAATTTTGCTACTAGATTTCAATCAATTATATGCAGAAGAATCCAAATCTTATTTAATCCAACCTTGCTGTAGTCCAGCCCTGCCTCTGCATCGGCATCTGTGTGCGAGGACAATGTACCTTGAGAGACCCGTTCTCCTAAACAAAACCGCGTCCAGCCTTCCTCATCTGCTTGCTTTGGCTGCAGATAAACAACTACATATGAATGACAACCATTCACTGACATCATCAGCAAAAAAAAAAATAATAATAATAAACCCTCTCGATTTATCATCATAGTTCTCACCATGACGACATTGTCATCAAGAGAGTGGCTGCTCCAGTGTTGTCTGTTCTTTGTGATGCTCTGAGCGAAATGCAGAAAAGGTCAGAGGACCCCTTTCACAACGAAGATCCATTTTTAAGTATGCATAGCATAGTTAGTTATTTTTAATCACCTGTCTGACATCGGAAAAACTGCTGACTTGCCTCTGTTGCCAATCTAGGCTGGGAGAAAATCCAGCTGGAGCAGCATGGCACTCTGCCACCTGGAACACATTCAATGGTCATGTCATTCAAACATATTTGAGTAACAGTATATCTGCTAGGGGTGTGCAAAAAAATCGATTCACCCAACAATCGGAATTTTATATTCCGATATTAAATAAATCGATGTCAAAGTTTAGAATCGATTTTCATGATTTTTCAAACAGCAGAGGGGACGATACCACTTCCCTCCAGCAGAGGGCAGCGCAGGGGCCAATTTGTTGTGATGAGTCTGTAGGCAAAAGAAATCAGCGGAGTCACACTACGTAATCTTGAACTCGCCAGTGCCTGAGCCACGCAGTCGGAGCAAAACAAACAAGAAAATGGCGGATGGTGAAAATGCTATGGCGTCTTCTTGACCGCTGATGGCACTGACCAGCAACATGTTGTGATGTTATACCACGGGCATTTGGCTGAAAATAAATGTCAGAAAGAGTGACTGGCTTTCATCTGGTTGCATTGATTGAAGTACGTGATTCAATTTATAGTTTTTTTTTTAACGGTACAATAAAAGAAAATGTGCTCTTTGAGAAAAAAACAATAACTGATATTGAATCGCAGTATAATCAATGATCGTGATATAAATCTAATCATCACACAAGTATGCTGATTTGAATCGAATTGAGAGGTAAGTGCATCATCCCACCCCTAATATCTGCTAGTGGAACAAAATTATATACTTTTTTTTCTCACCGATTTGCCGACTGTCACCCACCACAATTGTGTACACAGAGGGGGCATAATTATTCGATCGGCTGCTGAATTTGTAATTTTGCTACCCTACAAAGACGTTGGGTTGTTTATTACTAACTCTGAATTATAGACAATCACGATAAAAGTTGTAAAATCCTGTACATTTTATTAAGTGGAAAAAAACACGAGCAGCATTACTAGCTCACCCAGAGTGACTGGTGCCCATGTAGTTAGTACACAGCTATGCACATGTAATCAATTGCAAATACTGGTGATTCTAAATTGTAATTTGTAAAAAGCACACAAGGAATCATTTCTTTACCTATCATGACATCTCTGTCCCCCCTTGAGCAAGACTAAAAAGATGCGTCATAAGATGTCAGGAACAAGACTGTAGACCTGAAAGAGGCTGTAATCTGGTACAAAATCATAAACGGCCTGGTGACAAGGGAAAAGTATTGGCAATGGCACCATTATTTGCCCTGGTTATCCACTTTTGTGATATTTTTGTTTGATGGTGTGCCATGAGATTTTTTTTTTTTTTTTATTGAACCATGTGCCTTGGCTTCATAAGATTGTGAAACACTGCCATAATCAATAAACAACCACAAACCTTAATCCTACTTTGTAAATGATCACATTTATAAATTCAGCAATGGAGCAGGTTACTGAAACTAATAAATGTATGCAAATATAGAAACGAACAATTTGGAGAAATGGTAAAAAGAACAAACAAACAAAGCGATCAATGAAAGGATACCTCACTCACAGATATGTTGACAGTTTGTTGCTTCTTTAATTTCTTGGGGTCAATTTTCGCAACCACCACTTCTGGACACAACGCTGCCTCCAACCTGAGGAGAAAAGGACATGCATCGACTGTTTGAACATACTTTTACATGGACCTGAAGATGGTATCAAATAATAATCCAATTAAGTTCCATACTACATAGTACAACGACGATGGCGCACTAGTTAGAAGTATTTGTTTCCGACTACTGTATAACATACGCAGTAGTGGGATGACTTGGGCGCACGAGTAGAACTACATGTTTCACGTGAGGTAAAAGTGTGTACTAGTTTTGACATCAGGATAGTACTATTAATTGTAACATAAAAATAATTAGAACGTCAGAGAGATGCTTCACTAGGAGTAAGGTAAGAGGTAGAGTTTCATGCGGGCATACTGGACTTGTCGGAGATACTCTTGGGGGTTCCTAGGCGGACCATCCAGTTTGAGAACCGATGAAGTTTCTCCGCAATCAATGGGCAGCAGCCGCGGCATTAAATCCTCCACGTCGGACTTCATGTTATGCAGCTACGTATGCTAACACATATTATGAAATTTAAAACGAATTGAGCTGTTGATGCTCCGGGAGAAAAAAAAAAGAAATATTGTATTTCACAGACGCAATAAAAAGTTTATTCAAGGCGCCATCTTGCTGTAAAACGCGGTTTAATTACGTCATCAACTGTGCGCTGTGTTGTGTCGAACGACAAATGCGTCATGTGTGTCGTCATGTCTGGAGCAGGGCAAAGTCTAAAAATGTGAAACTTTTTCACCCCATGTCATATTAAAACTGTACTCACACGAGATTTGTCCCGGATATTTAATCGTTAATTTATATTTGTTTTTTAGTAGAATCGAACCCATGACAACGAAACAAACACACATGGGATGTAATTATAATATCGTTACAACGTTAATGATTATCCTGAGCGAAGATCGAATCGTGGTTTGCGTAGATCTAATCGCGGCTCGTTTTCTCCAAAAAAGCGTTTGTTTTCGCCTGACGTATTCCCATTGAAACATCAAGAATGACTCTTTCACAGGCTACTATTATGAGTACAAGCCTGGTTTTTTTTGTGCTTTGGCCACAACTGAGCGGTGGATTACTGTCTGACTTCAAGATTTGTGGAGATTCACAGTGCGAAAGTAAGTTGGACAGTAGAAAACTAACGTTTTAAATGTTTTTACTGTATACTAAATAAAAAAAATCACAATTTTGTTTTATTTTAAAGGCTCCTTATGGCTTTCTTAAGTGTGTGTGCGTGTGCGTGTGTGTGTGTGCGTGTGTGCGTGTGCGTGTGCGTGCGTGCGTGTGTGTGTGTGTGTGTGTGAGCGAGAGAGTTTTGTAAAAAAAAAAAAAAAAAAATTGTATCTTTACATTTGTCTGTACTTTGTGTTTAGGTCGAATGAGCAGGGTACAGGCAGTGAGGGATCACCATGGAAAGGATTGTCGTTTCCTGAGCTTCCGGAAAGGAGAAACCATCTTTGTGTACCACAAACTGACTGGAAAGAGGAGCCATCTTTGGGCAGGCAGTGTACGTTTGACTATAATGTATATCATCACCTGTATGATAAGGAATAATATTTCAAAATAAGAATGTTGATGCAAAGTTGGTTTAATATGAGATATATGCAGGTAAGATATGAGACGACAGTGCAGTCACGACATTATGACTTTCTGTGGGTTCCGTGGCAGTGTGTTCCACAAAATCTTTTCAGAAACTATACGAATCTATAAAATTAGTGTTGTAAAGTATTCAATTATAATAACAGTCAAAGTTGAAGAGTCATGACAGATTGGTTGCAAATCCAGCCATAATAATTTTCTACTCCAAAGCAACGTAAATTGAGGGTTCTCTAAAATTTACACCGAGTACAACCTAAAAAAAACAGTGCTCAACCACTATCACGACAAACAGTAAAATACTACAGCATAGTAGGTCAAAGTGTTCATCAAAAATGAGTCACCTTAAAGTACGTTTGATATTATTGTAAGCCATTGTAACATTATACACAGTTTGAGCATTAACCATGCCATTAAATATAAGAAAATAAAAAACTACACCTAAAGATTCAATTACAATGTATTGCACATAAAAGTTGAAAAAAGTAACTAAATACATGTTTAAAAACAAAAAGTTCTAAAAGATTCCATGAAAATGCAGTGTTCAAAAAGTTAAATACATCCGAACTGTAAATGTATGATACATGTAAAAAAAAAAAAAAAAAAAATGACCAGTACACACAGTTTGAACATTAATATGTGTTTGGATACATTTTAGGACAATAAAAATGATATGGCCCTTCCTGTAATTTGGCAAATGGTGTATAATTAGACTGAATAGTGAAGCGTTTGCCCTGTGTTTTGGTTGCAAGGGCTACATGCATTAACTCAGGAATGTCCAGTTCTGGGCTGCTTGCTTTCTAATCTCATGTCTGCAACACCCCAATTCAAATGATCAGCTCATCAGCCAGCTCTGAAGCAGCATTAGAATGATTCTGATTATTTGAATCAGGTGGGTTGAAGCCGGGAGAGATGGAAAACAGGCACAAGAGCAGCCCTAGAGGACTGAGTTTGGACACCCCTCTATCATCTGATCAGAACTTCACCACTTTCATTCAAACTATGGCCTGGTGTCTTCCTCTCTCCTGGCTCCAAATAAATTCTAATTTGATGTACATGTGATTTTCAACATAACTCACAGATACTTTATGATGAATAAAAATGTTGGACGACGTTTTCCCTTGCCTGCATGGACAAGGGAAAAAAATCACAGAGGCCGCCCTTGTGCTCTGATTTCTAATTCAAGCTGGATAATTGAACCACTTTATTCTGATTTCAGATGAACAAAAAATTTGGATATTTTCCAAAAGAAGCTGTAAAAGAGGAACAGACATATACAACTAAGGAGATAGTAGTCGTAACACAGGTACAGTATATAGTTTTATTAAGTTGTAATCATACATTTCGAATATTAGACATGTTAAGTATGAAATGTGCTCCTTTGCTATCTAAATTGCATACTCTCTTTGCATTCAGGAATCCGATTTTCTGTGTATCAATGAATTTGGCTATCTCATTGACTCCAGTCATTTGAACACTGATGATGATGACGACGACTCTGGTCTGAATAACCCTGAGGAGCTTGAAACAAGCCAAACAAGAAATCACCCTGACGATACAAATGCTGGAATTTCAAAAGATTCCGCTCCAGAATCTTTTAGCACATCAAGAGAAGAGATTGAAAATCGGGACAATGGTGCAGCTAAGACTAAACAGGAATCCCCTGAAACCGCTGTGGAACTGAAGGAAAAAGGTGGGTCCCCCGCCTCTTCCTGGCTCAGTTCTTCAGTGGCAGGATGGTTCGGTGTAGGAAAAAAGGAGGAACCTGAAGATTCAGCTGAAGTACACGAGAAACGTTTGGTGCCAGGAGAAGATTTGCTCCCATCTTCAGTGGCCGGATGGCTGGGGTTAAGAAGTGAAGGAAAATCAGATTCTGCCAAACACGATGAAAACCGAGGAAAGCAGGACAGAAAATCTGTTGAGTCTTCGACCATGACTGGATGGCTTGGCTTTGGAGGCGATGAAAAAACAGACTCTTCTGCAGAAAAAGAGAATGATGATGAAAGCGAACTGGACGTGAAAACAGCAGCGGGAGAAAATTTCAGGAGCAGAAAGCTGCATCTTGAAATAGAAACACTAGCAGAACAAGAGAAGAAAATCAACGACATGGGGACATTGGGTTGGCTTGCAAATGGTCTGTCAACAACACTGGGGTTTGGCCTGGATGACCAGGACACCAGAGAGACAATACAAGTTAGTACAGAAGAAGTGGATGTGAAAGAGACGGCATCTTCTTGGTTTGATTTGGGGATCAGCAGCATTCTAGCCTTCAGAAAAAACAACAATGAAGGTGACAGAACTGAGTCTCACACACAGTCTGACAACATTCTGCAAGGACATGTTGATTCTAATATTCAAGATACACCTGTTAACAACAAGGATAGTGAGGTAGACGACGCATCTCAGGTTGACCAAAACGCCAACCCTCCTCAAAACCAGAGAACAGACATCAATCTTGTTCCAAATGGTAAGGAAGGAAAAAACACATTTGACATTTTGGTACGTAAGAATGATGTCACCTCATTGCCTGTGCTCACTTACACGGAGTCGAGGTCAGTGGATCAGTCGGTGAGTGAAATTGATTCCGCAAAAGATAGCAATGAGGAGGCGAATGTACATGAGTTGAGAAATCAGGTTGGACAAGTGGTGGACAAATTTAACATATCATGTATAGATGATGTCAGCGATGAGGAATGTAAACGTGAAAGGAGAGGTAAAGACATTATTATGCCGGATGAGTATGCAGAGCAAAGTCAAGGGCAAGAAAGTGGGTCTTCTCCAGCATCTGAAACTGAAGTAAAAGAATCGGAGGAAGATGACAAAAAGGAGGAAGTCCACAACAAAGAGAAAAGTGAAGATACAGATGAGCAGAATAATGTAGAAGATAATCAGGAGGATATGGAGGAGGTAGTAGAAAAGGAGGAATTTGAAGAGGAGAGTCAGGAAGAGTTTAAAGACATAGCGACACAAGAACACTGTAATGCTACTGACAATAACACACAAGAAGAAAAACCGCTTGAATTTGGTTCAGACCACTCGAAAAAAAGAGATGCTGAAATGATACATGAAAATCTATCTGAAGAGGATAAACAAAAACGTGACGTTGACGAGAGCACACCCAGTCAAGATGCCAAAAATATGGACCACCCTTACCTCGAAGGGAGATTCGTATCTGTGATCAACTTTTTAAAAGAAAGTAGTTTTGTATCTTCTCTTACACCCCAAAAAGAAGAGAAAGAATCGAAAGAAGATGAGGAATTGGACGAGGAAGAGAAAAAGGACGATATTAAGACAGAACAGGAAGACTCTCCGCTGATAGCGAAGCAGGATGAGACTGTGGAGAGACAGGAGAAACACCCAGAGGAATTTCCATCCAGGGAGAAGCCTGCAACCTCGGAAAGGTTCCAAGTTAAGGAAGAGCTAATAGCGATGGAGCAGTTACATCATAAGAAGCCGGGAGAATTGATAAAGAAAGATAAGCAGGATGATGCGGAGGAGTTAAAAGACACAAGGAAGGAAGGAGTTCATGAGTTAATGCAGAAGGAGAAAGTAGAGGACTTTGAAGATGAGAAGCAAGAGGAGATGAAAATGTTGGTGGAGAAGAACCATGAAGTCGGTGATGAGTCAGTAGACAAAATAGAAGAGAAGAAGCAGAAACAGTTATTTGAGAAGAAGTTAGACGATCTGAAGTGGGGCATGTTCAGAGAGCAGGACAATCCGACGACAATGGAGGAGCCTGATGACAATAAGCACGGAAAACTGAAGAATTTTATGCGGAAGAGAGAGATAGAGGACTTTGAAGATGAGAAGCAGGAAGGGTTGGAAAGGGGGGAGAAAGGGGAGATGGTGGAGGCATTAGAGGAGAAGATGCCAGAAGAAGTGGAGTTAAAGGCAGAGAAAGGAGAAGAGTTTACAGACGGACAAAAGCAGCACAAGGTGGAAAGGTTAGAGAAGACAAAGTATGACGTGAGTGGGGAGTCAAGAGAAGAGTTTGAAGGTGATAAGCAAGAAGAGTTTGAAGACAGGGAGCAGGAGGGGGTGGAAAAGTTCAAAAAACAGAAACATAAAGTGGATGGCGAGTCAGTAGAAGGGTTAGAAGACAAGATACAAGAAGATTTAGAACATGAGGAGGAGGGGATAGCGTTTGATGAGGAGCTGGAAGAGGTGGGAAAATTGGAGAAGTATGAAGAAGATGGCGAGTCAGTCAAAGAGTTAGAAGAGGAGGAGAACATGGAGACGGAAAAAATGAAAGAGCAGGAAGAGGCAGGTGAGTTAGAGAAGTCGAATAAGTCGCGCCAGGACGATTTAAATGGAATACTGAAGAAAGAAGAAGTTGAAGAGAACAGAAAAGAAGGAGTAAGCAAGTGGAACGTTGTGGAGGACTCAGGAGAGGGAACCCAAGAGGAGTTAGCGCAGGTCGAAGAAGACGAAAAGCAAGAGTTTAATCGGGAGATTAAGGTAAGTGAGGACATGCAGAATGCTGGTGACTTTGTGGATAGTAAGAATGTTAACGAGGAAACGGAGAGTCTCAAATGTATGGATGAGCTGTGTACTCAATTTGAACAAGATGAAATCATAAGAGAGAGAGAAAAACGCGGTTTTGACCATGGATCAACTCTTCTGTATCATGCATCAACACTAACAGATGTTCTCTTAGCAGATAGAACACAAGAGGACCCCGAGGTCACTCTAGAGGATGTTGAACATGATCTAATTGGTTTGTCCTTCCATCAGAAAGATCAATTTGATGAAAAAAGTGACGTTGCAATAGAAAGTGGAGGAGAATTTGACCATCTCAAAAAAGCCATTATTCCATCGAGCCAAAAGCCGATCATGAAAATCAAAGCGTTGACAGAATCTCCCTCAGGGTTTGATGGAAAAACAAATGAGATGTCGAACCCACAACCCCTTCCAAGTCCTAAACATACGCTGGACTCCACAACAAATAGTGATAAAGACTTGCAAACAAACTTCCAGCCGCCATCTCCATCCCTGACACAGACTTCTCCTTCCACTTATCTGCCTCCAAACACAGCAAAGCCCCAACAACCGAACCCCTTGTCCAAAACCTACAAGACTCTCCAAGACCACATGAGCACACAAGAGACAAGTATTTTGACTGATCTGTTTGGAAAGAAGAACTTGAAAAAATTGGATAACATTCTTGGCCATGCGGACGTTTTCATGGAAGACGTCGATCGTGATGAATCAGTATTGATGGATATCGAAGCAATTCTGCACGACCACTGGGAAATACTGTTCCCTCCAAGCATGAGACTCTCGGACGCACCAGAAGAGGACAAAGAAAAGACCGGAACCAGAATTGCAATTCAGAAACTAGAAAAACTGCTGAAAAGAGCGAGAGACATTTTCGACACCAGAAAATCAGACATCAATCGAGCAAACGCTCAAGGTACATTGCCTCAGAGATCATCTTGACTGTTAGAACTGCCACTTGGATCACATTCAGTTCCTTAATTTGATTTGCTTTTAATTTGCCTTGTAACCCGGTGTGTTTCTGAAAACAGCTCAGCCGAATTGCATTGGTGCATCTTGCTCTACAAGGAGCAAAGATAAACAGACTATGGAGACAGTCGGGGTGATGGTGCACGAACAGAATGATGGCGGCCCAGAGAAAAATCAGGAAGATGATAATGAAAGAGGAAGTGAAGAAATGTCCCTGGAGGAGAATGTTAAAAAGATGTCTCATAGTCAGACCGCACCTCCACATTTACTGGAAGGTATGGCTGGAAGCCCCTCCTGGCTGTCACACACAAACTACTGGGCTGTAAAGAAGTCAATTGATATTCTAGACCAGAGGTCACCAACCTTTTTGAAGATGAAAGCCACTTTTCCTGGGTACCGAGGGATGTCAAACTCATTTTAGTCGCGGGCCAATTTGGAGTTACGTCTTCCCTCCAAGGGCTGCTATGACAGTGAAACCACAAAATTATTATTGGTACACAACAAATTAATAGATTACTAGTTTTGAAAGTCAATTATAATAGTTTGTTCAATTATTGTTCAAGTGAGTGGAAACAGAGTAACAACGTTATTTCAAAATCTCAACATTATTTATTACACAAAACATGTCGGTGCAGATTTTAGCAAATTGTTTTGTATACATCAATTAAACAAAGCCTGACTGGGTGGGGGGGGCAATTTTACTGAAAGAGGACAATACTGAAATTAAATAGCTTATAAAGTGCTTCAAATGTAACAACTGGGGACACTTTTACTTTAAGAGGAAGAAAAAAATCAAACACTCGTCAACTTGTGTGTGTATAAATGTTCAAGGCTGAATAAATTCGGCTGAATTTGAGCATACAGTATTACATGCATATACTGTAGAGTGCTGTAACAGCTGTAACAAAAACTGTTTGGGGACACTTTTGCTATAATAAGATAACTACAATAAAGATAACTAGATGCAAATTAAACACTTGTGTGAACCCAAAATGAAAAGATGCGAAAAATAGGACAAAGTGCAATCCTATTCCTTAACCCCTTCATGTGCTCTTTGGTGCTCGATCAGAGCTAGTGTTAAGTGTGCAATGAGCGCATTAATGGGTAAAAATCATAACAAGCAGTGGCAGCGCACAGGGGGGCTGACTGCGTGCAGGCAGGCAGACAGACAGGATTTGGCACAGCGCAGAGGAGAACTCACCAGACGCACGTAGCGTTACACTCGCTGTTCCGCAGGAAGTCCGCAAGACCTCCTACCAACAACATGTTGCTGTCTTCAATATTTCCTTTCTTTTAGTTAGTCATTATTGTTAAATTCAGTGTTTGTGTGTGAACACAAATACTGAATTTATGTGTCACAAATATATGTGACACATATGGCAGAATTAGGAAAAGACGGAACAAACCCTGTCCCGTATTGAAACAATACGGGACGCAACACTTAATTCCCAAAGGACGATTCCGTATTTTACAGGACGGTCGGCAGCCCGACGTGTTTAACCCTTGTCCCCGATTTAAATGGAATACAGTAGTCTAATCCAGTAGTTTTCTAGTATTAAATGCACTCCATATATAAATTGCTCTTGGGCCCACAAAAGATTCTCATGTATCTTTTTTTCCAGGGGTAACCGTGAAGAATCAGGATAGTATTCATCGAATTCAGAAACAGTCATCCTCTCAGACTCATGGAATGGAATTCGTCAAATGGCTTAAAATGAAGGTACGAGTTATTCGTGGATTCGGCCAGTTCCGTACCCTGGGCAGCATTCTCCCGCATTGCAGAAGAAGCTCGCGATTTTCTTGATCCACTCCGTAGGCTGTACTTCTTTAAGAAACTGATTTTATAATTCTTAACTCCCTCCCAATTTTATGTACAGTAGTTCCGTTTCGTTTGTCTCCCGTCAACATTACTGACATTGTGGTTCAGTGACAACCTTGAAGCAAACATGCAAGCCACATTACTGTAAAGACTACTCTAGTAAATGTTTCTTAGCGATATTCTGAAATGGACGACTGGAAAATTGTTTCGGTAAGTTGTTATTTTTCACTTAACGAATTTACAGTTGAACGAGTGAACTAACGCTGATGGACAAGCCTTTTTACGGTCGGGTGAAGTTCAGGTGGAGCGTGCTATTTTGTGTAGGTACAACAGCAGATCAATTTATCAGATCATATGGCACATATACTATTTTGTGGAGCTGACACCTGTTTCTGTTTCTGACTTTTGGAAAGCGCACTGATCTGCCAGTGTGGCATTTTACAATTGGTGACGTTGCGGGTGAGTCGTTTATTAAAGTAGGGTACGCAAATATTTTATAGAACCTGTACAAATGAGTAAAGATTATTTTAATTGGTTATTGTGTTATTGTAATTTTCCGATTCTTATATATTTTTATTCGTGAGTAAAGTCAGCGTGAAGCTGTTCCAAATGGGAGAATGTTAACACGTTTCGATTACCCTCTCACCCTTGTAAAAGGTAGGTTGGTTTAGTCCATCGTGCAGGGCTGTGGATAGGATGTTGCCTCACGGTTTACCCGGCTAATTCTAATGATAGTCTTTTGTGGTTAATATTCCTAAGATATTAACCAAATGAGCGAAATCGGGAAATGTCGGCACACTCGTCAAGTGGTTTAGGAAGCAGAGACATGGACTATCAGTCGACTGTCGAGACTTATTACGGCGTCGCGGTGGAGAAAGTCAAAGATGTACGTTTTGTGGCAGCGTTCGTTAGCATTTCCTGTTAGCGGTACACAGCTGACGAGTGGTAGTCATCGAGCATGCAGTTTTATTATATTTCAGTGTTGTATATTACAACCTTGACGACTTGATGCAGTCCAGTTTTCCGTGTACATTGTGTGGTTTAATCGTGCCTTTTGAAATGTTTGTGTAGAATTAAAAAAAGACGTGCTTGCTAATAGTTAGCCTTTTGGTCAAATATATTGCTATGCACAGGTTAATCTCATGTAAACAAACAGACATACGACTGGTTTGTGTTTTTTAAGAATACTTAGTTGTTTAATGTTATATAATTGCTGTTTCGTAAACGTGTCAACTTCAGGTTAAGCGCAAGGAACAATTTTATTTAACTACTTCAGTGTATTTTTAACAGTGTAAACCTACAATGCACCGTAGACGTGTCAGCTGAACTTAATTTAACCTTCTCTTAAGTGTTGAATGTAATGTCCAAATGTTAATTGTTTCACTGCTTTATACACAACTTTGTGTTCTCCGCAGAGAAGCCGATTGGCCGAATTCCCTACAGTTGTCTTTTTTCCTTCATTTTTATTACCACTTATATCCAATATTATGCCTTTCTGTGACTCGTCCAGTCTGCGTGTAGCAGTATGCTCATGACTCAATCTCAGTAGCAACTCATAAGATAAGATAAGATATCCTTTATTTGTCCCACACTGGGGAAATTTCTGGATATCTGACAATATCCATCTTTCAGCCTCAAACTGGCAAGGTACTGTTGGTGAATGTTTCGGTGCCGTTTTGGTCTAAATCTGTCAGGACTGTTTAAATAGGAATTGCACTTGAACCAGAAAACTTATTGATTCACAGATCAAAAGCCTGTTTGTGAATTTTGCTGTTCAGGTCCTTGTTGGAGAACAGCAGGTTGTGCAAAAAAAACTGAAACATGAAGCTGTTGGCCATGTGCATTCAAAGGCTTAGAAAAGGTCAACATGATTTCTTTCGTAAAGTTCAAGTGCATTTTGTGTTCATCGGGATATGTCACCCGAAGGTAGAATATTCCTAACTTTGTGAATCATGCATGTTTTCTCAATACTAAGTATGGATATTCAGCAAATTTGTAAGATAAAGCTCTGCTCAAAATAGATGGTTGTACCTTGCATTACAGGGATCTCTTCAGGCGGTATTTGACATTAGGAGATTACATGATGGTTCGAATGAACACTTTGCAAAATTATACTGAGAAATGTGTTGTTGTTTTTTTTTGTTATTTTAAACCACTCATTCCAGGTTGTGTCATCACTGCCTTATGACATAAGGCCTGGGCCTGACCTCTATGGAATCCCATGGGAACTAATTTTCATCTCCAGTCTGGTGGGGCTGGTGACGTTATTGTTCAGTTGCAGATGTTACAGCTCTGTGAGTATGCAGCACATCGACACACAAATAGATTGTTGTATTGTTGTGTTTAATGCTTTATCTATTATCAGTTAGGTTTACATTTGAAATACAATATTTGATTGGGTATTTTAATCATAAAACAATACTTGTAATGATAAATTCAGTCCTGTAATAATGTTTCCCTATTTTAACACAGGTCAAAAGCAGATTGTATCGACGTAAGTTTCCACTTCCTTGAATTGTTCTATGAGTGCCAGTGCTCTAATTTTGTGGACAGAAATATGAAATAAAAAATACTGCTTGCAAAGGTACCCCAAATACTTAATGTTACCATTATTAGGTAAAGAGTGGCGGATGGCTGAACAGGTTGCACAACTGCTTGAAGAGAAGTGTGAAGTCCTAGAAACTCTCAGTAAATGTCAACAAGAGGTCCGTACTCTAGTTGGAATTTGATGATTCTTAATATGTTTGTAATCCTTGAATTTTGTATTCATCGTACTCAACTTTAAAAACAGTTCTTTCATTTGTCTTTTTATGGTTTATTTTTAGTACGATGAGCTGGAGACCTCACTAAGTGAAAGTGGCACCTCAGCTCAAACCCAAGAGATAGATCTGGAGGTAAGGCAGATCTTATAAAATGTGTCAAAGACCATCGACTGCAAATGTTTCTTGGAGCGGGCTGGTATCAATAACTTGAAATACATTC
>CAAKHF010020171.1:0-31576 GCA_901007745.1 Hippocampus kuda | reverse complement strand
CGGGAAGGGGGAAATAATCCCCAAACGTCATCTTTCCTTTTGTAGGAGACTGCACTGTCTCGGAGTTGTTTGTGTAGTTTATTCCTTTGTTGTGTGTTGACATCCCCCCGTGCCTCATAGAATTTATTTCGTGATTTCCTCTCTTGATTTTTCTGTTTGGCGCATTACATTTTTGCTTTTCTGAGTGTCATTGAAGTCATCGTTGATTTACGTTATCGGGGGGCGGTCACTCTCGAGCAGAAGGCACGGAGACCGAGAAGGAGAAGGACGTGTCTGTACAGTAGTTGCTTGAGTTGTGTAGACGTTTAAAAAAGAACCAACACGACAGCTCATTTGTTTTCTGTCGTTTTGCTCCGCTACAGAAACTGCCGTGTGAACGCAAGTGGGGCTGCAACGACACTGTGCCGGTGCTGTCACGCTCAGTGGCTTTGCACGTGTGAACGCTCCACAAAATTTGGTCCGGTGTAAAATATATCGCAACAAAATATATCGGTGCAGCGCCGGAGCAAATGTGTGCCGTGTGAACAGCCCTTATATCTAACTGGAAAGTGTGTTCAAACTCCCAATGAAGATTTTCCTGTCTCTGAGCATCCTCTACTGGTGGAAAGTTGGTACTGCAGTCAAGATTTTGTGAGCTTTAGATGAGCTGAAAGATTCGTTCGACCATCACAACTTACAGTGTGATGTCTATGGTATCAGTGGTCAAAAGTTGAAGTACTATCTCCATCATAACTTGTATTTTATTATATGTATTTTTTAAACTAAATTTGAACGTTCAATTTCATAATTTGTGAAGAGGACAGACAGCATGTTCTCATTCATTGAGTCGTATTGAGGGTCTGACCTGCGCGTCCTCCGTCCCTGCCCGCCGGCTCGCTGCCAAACGGGCTGAAGAGGCAGATAGTGAACTGGGCCTGAGCCGAGCTCTGCAGCAGCAGGATTTGGCAGTACTCCATGATGTTAGCGCAAACCTGAGGTGAGAGTGCAGCACAGCTCAATGACATCATGACAGTGATGTGCACTACAGCTATAGATAGAACACGCATTGACGTCATTCATTTTACCTGTTGGATGAAATTAAAAAGGGATACGTGGAATTGGGAAATTTTAAAAAAGGTGGAACCAAAAGTCTATTCCACTTTACCTAGCTGTATTACAAAAGCTACACTTGGCCCTGCCTTCCTACATTTTGTGTGGTTGACTTTTCTACTCGCATTGTAACAAACCCTACCAACTTAAGTACACAGAGCACATTTATGACATTAAATTAAAAATTATGACACAGAAAGCCAGTACTGACGATAAAATATTCACGTTGTAATCAACTTGGATGTTATGCAAGCGTGGCACCTCGTACCTGTTGCATGGCCACCTCCATCTCTTCTCTCCTTTCTGCTGAGTCTCCAGCTGCAGTCATCTCCGCTTGTTTCAGTAACCTCTCTCGCTCACTGCCTGCCAGGCGGCTGAGCAGCAACAAGCATAAGCGCTTTCAAAAAAAACAACAACACTACGTGAGCATCTTTTGACAAACCAATAAAACAAAAGCTAAAGAAGGCACGAGGAAAACTTCTGACACGATATCCAAGCTAACCTGGAATCTGTTGATGTGACCTTGAAACTCCATTAGAGCAGCGCCATTGACTTCACTGCCCATCTCGGGGGCCCCTGAAACAAATGTCACCAGAAACAATGTCCATGTCTCTTCATTTTCATCTTGTTTTGTCAATAACTTGTTGTATTACCTGGTAAAGCAGTCTTACTGATGATACCAGTAAGCAAAGAGAGCTCCTGCAATGCTCCTATGCTGAGCTTTGGACAGCGCAACAGTGATTGGATGGTGTCTGCATGGACTACCAGCCACTGGAGGATCTATAAACACGACAAATGCACACTGATAAAAGATACAAGCTCCAAAACGGTTACACACATTAAACATTGATTAAAAAAAAAAAACTAACCTCGCACATCAAGTAAATGATGAATTCCTAATTAAAATGAATGAGCATGTAAAAACTCAGGCAGTGTCAAATGCAACAGAAAACTATTTTCACATTGTTGACACAGTTCTTGCAGTGTTCATTGAGAACAGTTAGAAGTTCTACCTTCTTTCTTTTTGCTAATTAAATGGCAATTTGATAAGAAAACAAGAGAACTGACAAAGACTTTTGACTTTCAGGGTGTAAAAATAAAAGTCACAGTTCCATACAGAGAGAGTTCCGTTCCAAAGACGGCAACACAACAAAAGTCTTAACTCTATCATTAACCTATGCTAATGAAACAGTATTTATACTAAAAGTACAATTTGTATAAAAACCTCTTTTGGGCCATAAATTTAAACAGTAAATGAGCAGCATTGAATACGGTGGTAACTGAGCTCGCCTTCCTGTGCTGGGTGACAACCAACGTAGTTTGAGGCCGC
This sequence comes from Hippocampus kuda, assembly GCA_901007745.1. Taxonomy (NCBI): domain Eukaryota; kingdom Metazoa; phylum Chordata; class Actinopteri; order Syngnathiformes; family Syngnathidae; genus Hippocampus; species Hippocampus kuda. Next base: position 29,157 of record CAAKHF010020171.1, on the reverse strand, counting down.
TGTACAAAGTACCTCATTGCGCACCATTTGTTATCTCAAAATGTCGAATCCTGAGATATCCACAAGTGCAGAAACCCGTAATTACAATCCAAGAGAACAATTTCTCACCTGTGCTGACCCCTGCTGGTGATTCATAGTGGTTGAGGTGAGTATCACCTGGAAGAGCCTCAGGGTGGGTAAAAGAATCTGTCTGTAACGGTCCATAGGGCTGGGGATGAAACCTGACGCGTCCCTCATCTCCCTGTACCCACCAGCAGGCACGTTCAAGTCAGTTTCATCGAGGAAATGTGTTTTTGTTGAACCACTCGCAAGTGAGACTCTTACCTGTGAGCTTCACTGTCAGGTATCATGTCAAACACCTGACACTCAATTAGTTGTGCTACCAAACCACAGCGGAGCAGTTCGACAGCACCTTGGTTCGTCTTGGCCACGCGAGTCAGCAGGGCCTGGAAACACACAGCTGCCGTTGAGCCTTCTGAACATGGAACTTGCAAAGGCCTTCGGTGAAGAAATATAAATGGCTGCTCACAATTTTGCTCTCGTAGATGTAGAGTGGCTTGAGGAGGGGGGGCTGAGGTGTGAGTAGGCCCTGCAGGGCTGTGTCATCCTGACGAAGGCTCTCCACTAGCGAGCGCAGGTAGCCGCTGTTGCAAACGTAAACCAGCCACTGGTTCTGGCGGTCGATGGACAGGATTCGATCAAGCAACGCCAGGGCGAGCATCTGGGAGACATTATTGTCAGTGGATATGAGAACAGTGGTACCTTGACTCACAAGTTCAATCTGTTCCATGACCAAGCTCAAAAGTCAATTTACTTGAATATTTGAATATCGACAATATTAAATGTCTTTTGTCCCATTGAAACGCAGTGAAATACCAGCCAACTACAAAAACATTTATTTTTGCCTGCCTTTAATGAAGAAAAATAACATTCTATTAGATAAAACCTAGAGCATGGACTCGCAACCCAAATCCCCATTTGCTGGTTGTGTTGACATGAACAACGTTTGTTGCTCTGGAAGCAGGAGAGATCAACAGTGAAATAGCGGCATAGGTGTGCATACACTGCCGAGATGTCCTTCATTGGACACCGTACTGCTTAGCAGTTTTTTTTTTTATAACTATTGCTTAACTATCCCCCACACACTTCCGGTGTGTGGCTTGACACAACGCATGCGCATGGCCCACGTACATATGCTCCACACATTGAGTTGCCATTCAGCCTGTTCGACAATGCAAGAATATTAAATAAATCATTTTGATTCTAATATGAAAATTTTGACTCAGCATGGTTATTTTTGTTTGTTTTTTTATGGCCAATTCACATCTCAATTCGAGTGACCACTGATTTGTGCACAGCCCTAATAACAATTTCTTTACATTCACTGTAATAGTTTTTTTTTTCATCAAGAGTCACGCGGCACTTAACTGTGCATACGTTTCGGGTGGAATAAAAAAAGTGTTGTAGTACTGTATATTACTGTATTTTACATTTGACAAATGGAACACCAAAAATGCATCCCTGCAGGAGTCCAATTGCATTCACTGGTGAAAACACAAGAGACAGAAACATACCCTGCTAATTTCATGGCCGTCACATGCATCCCTGCACACCACCTCCATTAGTGCTCTGCCATAGCTCTCGATGATAGTGAGGTTCTCTCGCTGCAGTTTGGAGAAGCCATCTTCAGGGGCTGTGAGACGCTCCCACATTGCCCTCCCAGCTAGAAGGACACAGAAGAAAGTGGATGGGATGATCACACTTCTGTAATGATACAGTGGCTTACAGATAAGTAGATTGGTGTAATGATAACATTTTTGGTTTACCCATCTGCAAAGTATCTGGTTCCTCAGGTTTCTGAGCAATTTGAAGATAGTACAGCAAAGAGCCATATAAGTGTGCACGCAGACGCTGGTATCCTCCTCCTTAAGATGTAGAAGACAATGTTACAATAGTGTCAGTAGGGTTTGAAGTTGGTGGTGGTTGATACGTACCAGTAGAAAGAATGAAGTCCAGCAGTTTGCGAAGGATAAGATGGAGGGCAGAGTTTGCTATTGAGGCAAAACCAGATGAGGATTCTAATCCAGCCCCTTGCTGGTGTTCAGACAACACCGATTGGCTGAGGTGAGCAGTCAGAGTGAAGACTGCCCCAGCAACAATGGGCATTAGCTCTCCCGCTGCATCCTCAGATAGAACCTAAGCAACATGCACAAGTTACATACAAATAGTTGGAATTAATTTCAGTATTCTCAAGTGGGGTAACCGCCTCATCAACCTTGTCATGCAGGTCTAGAAGCAAGTCTCTGATGATTAGTTGTCTCTCTTCGACAGCTATGAGGTCAGCAGGGCAGGCAGTCAGGAGCGTCTCCACGAGGCTCCTCCAGGACTGCAGCGCATGTCGCTTTGCACTCAAACTCCGTCTGACACGGTTACGTTCCACCACCTGCTGCAGGATCGAGTTCACTTCCTAGGAAAACACAATGCTTTAACTGAGGTGAAATCACACAACCTTGTCACCAGTATTCCAGCCACAAACAAAGGTGAACATAAAATCATAGTAGTTTGTTTTCAGTTCATGCACCTCCAATAACAAAGGTCTCTGTCCAATAGCTGCCATTCCTTGCAGAGCATTCACCTCAGCAACCAGCACTCTATGGAGCAACTGTGAAGGACAATTTAAATATTGATAAACCAGTCGCGTCTTCACGACCACATAAGTTAAACCAACAAACCCACCTTCACATTGCACACAGTGTGCCCTTGCTCATTGACGTGTTCACAGTTGGAGATGACTTGCTCTATCTGAGTGCGCTCAAAAAAGTCCAGCTGCAGCAGCTCAGGCATGTCTTGGCTGAAGTCGATGGCGTCCAACACACTCAGTAACTTTCTGCGTACTGGTGACATCAAACAAGAATTGTGGTTAAGATCATCCCCACTTCAAGACCCTCCACTCCCGACATCCCCCAGACACCTGGCTGTGGTGTCCTTGAGCAAGACACTAAAACCCCAAATTGATCCACGGGCACTAAAGTAGCCCCAGTATGTGCTAATAACATTGTGTGTTTGTTATATCCACTGCTATTTGTGTTTACACACATGGACAAAGGTGTTGGTACCCCTCTGTTAGTTAAAGAAAGAAAACACAACAAAAAAAATGATAATAGCAATAAAAAATAAAATGTAATGGAAAATAATCACAGAAAATATGGCGTTGTCTTAAGTTGTGGTTCAACAAAAATATTAAAAATAAATAAATCAAAAATCATGAAATAGGCCTGGATAAAATTGATGATACCCCAATAAAAGAATGAAAATAATTTGACCATAGAGACAAGTTGAACCAAGGTGTGTTCTCTAATTTGCATCACTTGTCGGTCAACCTATTTAAAGGGTGACAAGTCATCACTGAACTGCTTGGTCAAAAGGTGTGTGTCACACTTAACATGCACTGGAGGAAGTGAAGGAGAGAGTTGTCTCACGAAGTTAGAAAGAAAATTTGAATCAAGCATGTTAAAGGTAAAGGCCATCAGACCATCTTTAAGCAGATTGATGCTCATGTGACAAGAGTTGCAAATATTATTCAGTTAATTTAGAATCATTGGGACTGGTGCCAACCTCCCTGGAAGTTGCCTTTGGAAGAAATGTGATGACTAATTGAAAAGCTGGATAATACGAATACCGGTAGTTAGAAATGAACCCAGAACTACCTCCAAAGAAATTAAATGTTTAGGTCAAGTTACATCAGTGTCAGATTGCACCATCCGTCATCGTTTGAGCCAACACGGACGTCATAGGCGACGACATGCCATCTACAGAAAGCACCCTTCAAACCTGGAGCAACTGGAGGAATTTGCCCATGAAAAGTGGGCCAAAACACCTGCCGAGAGGTCTCATTGAAAGTTACAAAAATTATTTGATTGCAGGAATTGCCTCAACCTTTTACGTTAATAGGTTTAATGCAGAACTGTTTTACGAGGGTTGGTTTTTGTTTGTTTAGTTTAATTATTCTGTTAAACCAATTCAAAATTAATACACCATCTGATTTTCATTGGTATTTTTCATACAGAAGTTTTTCATTATTAGTATTATTCTTTCTTATTTTATTACTATTATTATTCCTTTCCTTTTATTATCCGAGGGGCCAACAAGTCTCTTGGATGGGATCATAGGTAATCGCTATGTGTTTCGATTCAACGTCATTCACGAGGAGTGCAGTTGAAAAGTAGAAGGGATCTTCCTGAAAATGAACTGTGGTAACAACAAATTTTTAAGCATCCGCCGTGACGCTTATTGAAAGATTGAGCTGTATTTTTCATTTAATTAATTAGTAAATTGAAATTGCATTGCCCGCTTTTCCCTTCGCCTCCGAGAGGGGTGAAAGGGTGAAACAATAAGCACCTGAGTAATGTATTACCTCGTGTAGAGTTGTGTAAAATATAATGGTTTCGGTTGGCATTTTTTTACTGGGAATGTGAACAAGATTAAACATACCTTTGGAAACGGAGTCAAAATGTAAGAAACCACTGACTGATCTAGTTTCTTCCTCCATCCCGGCTTCTCCTTCAGCTAAAAAGACAAAATCATAACATGTGGGTTTGTCTGTTACAGACTTTGGCAAACTTGTAAGGAGCATTACATTTATTGTATATCAAAAGACTGTCAAGATCTCTTACTGATGATCTCAGAGCATTTTAGGCATCAGCCTTTTTGTATGAGCATTTATTCAACACAAATTAAGAAAATAATCTTTTTTTGAATTATTATTAAAAGGAATAGTAGTAGTTATTTGCATTACCGGTTGTGTAATACTGCAGTTGTATTGAGTGTTTTTCAATAATCATTCAAACCATTGTTTTGAAACTATAACAGCTGACAATGTCTGAATTTTTCACTTGAACTTTCCCGCAGAAGATTTAAGACACAGTTTTCATTGCTATTTATGTTGGTAAACAGGATTCAACAATTTCTGAGGGTGGGTCATGGGCCAAAAATAATGATTAAATGATGCATTTTAGGAAAATCCCGAACAGGATTGTTTGGCCTTGGACAAGGTTTCAAACATTATATTGTTCATCGTTTTAAGCTCAAGTTTTGCCTTGAAGATATTGAATAAGTGCTCATGGATACACAGCAATACAACACCTGCATGCTGTGATTGTGGCTGGTCATCAAGCAGCAAGTTGACAAGGCGCTGTGTATGTGAGCGCTGGCGGTTCAGTGAGGTCAGTCTCAGCTCGATTGCAGCTGTTTTCATAAGCCAGGACATCTGGGACAGGGCAGCAATCTGGTCCCCTGAGAACATCAGAAAGAAAGGTCATATGCTTAAATTGAGATTTTTTTCTACTTTGAATATGGGGTTGTATTTCAGTGTTGTGATACTTTATTGTCCTTCTTTAATGGTAGTAAAATGAAAGTTAACAAATGTAACTACAGTTCTATGAATCCGAATGACCACCGGGGGCAGTGCCGAAAACACCAAATGTTCCCTTCGCAAGTGTGCAGTACGAGTATGCACACTGCACCGAAAAAGTCCCCTGTGACCCTCGGATGACCCTGGACTAAATTCCTACTCACCAGGCAAGATGAAAGGCAGGTGTTGCAGATGTGAAAAAAGAAAGTCCTGGCTTGTCCTCAAATAGCGCATTGTTGGTCCAGAGGTTTCAGAGCAGGCACACAGTTGGTAGATCACCTGTAAATGCAAGAAAATAAATTAAGACATTTGAGAGCAGCCTGGTCGACACTGTGAAGTATCAAATGTTGGGGCATTCTACGTGAGAGGAGAGTACATACCTGGTAGCAGAGCTCAGCCAGGTGTGGAGCGTGTTGAGTGAGGACAGGTCCTGACCTTTTCTCAGTGCCTCTCTGCAGGAGACTCAGGATGGCATGTAAACAACTGCGCGGGCACCCTAACACCCCTGTAAAATACAGCTATTAATGCACTGCTATATTGCGCACCTGTTAGGATTCAATTGTTTGCTGGATGTCACAAAAGAAGATTCAATGTCAACATCCTCACCTGGATCTTGCAGGTTGGTGGAGGACACACGCTTCTTGACTTCATAACCCAAGAGATACAATGCCAGATTGGGTGTTTTCAGTTCCAAAGAGGTGATGAGAAGGTTGAGGATATGAACTTGGGTTTCATGTCGGATTCGTGACACCTTCTTTTGGGAATCTATATCTAGAATTTTAGAGAGTTTGGTCAGAGCAAATAATCAAACACATTTTAAGGCGAAGAGACAAGAAGCAGGTGATGCACCATTTTCTGTTTCAGTTCCTTCTTCTGCCTCGTCATTATCCAGACACTCCACAAAGCCGGCCATTAGCTTGTCACTCACAACCTAAGGGAACAGGGGGGAAAAAAAATACAAATAAAAAGTTTAACTTGATGCTACTTAAGATATAATATTATAAAAGATGTAAGATAGATCATTAATATTTCAATGTGTTTGTTAAGTAAACTAACATACACTTTTCAGGAAAACCTGCACAACCAAAGATTTTGATTGACACTGTCAGAGAACAATAATCCTTTTATTGCAATTATATCATATGCATTACTTTCCCAAGCCCCAGAGGGGTGGATATTCTTCTAATATTTCAGGAATATAGTATTTGACCAAAGCATAAGATGGGGACCACAGGGTCATTGAGTGTGGATGGTATGATTTTGGAATGCATAACAAAAATGTTTGTTGGTAAAACATTTCATCCATCCATCGATTTTCTACCACGTAACCACTGTCGGGTTGCGGAGGCAGCAGCTTCAGCAGGCCTAAATTCATATGTAGCCCGGAAGATACACAGTAGCTCAAATGATGATTTCTATTTCCTCTAACTTGGTTTGATATAATATCTAAGGAATGTACCTGGTCATGTGTGAAATCTCCTACAAGCCTATCTTGAATGTTTGGATAGTTTGCAATGCGACGCAAGATCTTGGCACTCTGGAAGGCAGCCTCTGGATTGGAGTCATTGTGGTAGAGATACCTGGTAACAAACAATCCATTAAATAATTTGTACAAAGCACCACCAATATTGCTGATCAGTGCTGGTTATTACCTGGCCACATTCACAATGTGATCTGCTCTGCGGGTTTGAGGACTGACCCCTTGGAGAAGCTGCTCCAATGGGGAAATCAAAAAAGAAGCCTGGCTCTCCCTGAGGAGATCCATGAACACCACCTCCTTCTGCAGGGTCAGGTCTAGCAGGCATAGGCAGTGCAGTACTGCAGACTCCAGGTACTTCTTGCCTGGAAGAAGATTGCATCACAATTGAAACCAACGGCCACGAGATTTCTCATTTAGGCAGTGACAGCAGCCTGGATGTCAACTCACCAGGGAAAGGGGCGTAGGTGTCCAGCTGGCGTACACCCTCCTCCAGCACGCTGAGGCAGAGCGCCAACATGGGCGAGTCGTTGAGCAGGTGAAACATGATGCTGTGTCCTGGTGGCTTGTGGGCTGGGACCTGCTCACCCTGCAGCTCCACCATCTCATGGACAAAGTCTGACGGCTGCGGCTCATAATCTCGCAGCAGTTTGTGGAACACTTCGAGTGCAGTGTCAGCTACTTCCCACTGGCAAAAGGCAAAACAGAATGAGTATCGTGTGTAAAAATTGTGAATACAAATAATGAGCTGCATGAGCACCTTTTCAGCAGGATGCCGATATGCTCTGGTGGGGAAAGCCAGGAAGACGGTGTCACGCAAGAAATTCAGGTATGGCTGAAAGCCTGGCACACGCAGTCCTGCACCCAAATTAAAGGGAAGGCTGCTTTCCACCAATGTACTGATCAAATGACAGAAGCCTCGTGTTAGAGGGTACTCCTCACAGCTCGACTCAATCTCATTAAGCTCCACCTGAGAGGACAGAAGAAGAAAGCAAATTGCCCAACAAGCGAGTTTGGAGTTTATATGACAATTTTGTACAAGGTATCTAAATCAGCAAATTGAAGTGATGTCATTATGTTACTAATGAGAACACGTTAAAACATGTGCACCTGCCTAATGAATGTTTCAAGTGCTACATTTGCGACACAACTTACAACTTAATAAAAAGACACACTTTATACTTAACATTACACATTTTCTTGATCAAAACATGGATCTATACATGACTGTAATCGTATATCAAGCCCACTTACCTCAATTCCTGCTGCCTGTCTTTGTCCAGGCGCACGCACTGTCTGAAGAATCTGCAGAAGAAAATATATATTAAAAAACATAGTATATGGGTGTAGACTGATAGAAAAAAATATATTCCTGTATTAACAATTTGAAAATGTATTGGTCGCAGATATGCAAGCAAATTAATTGTATTGTCTGAAATCTTAGGAGCAAAATGTCACCATTTAAGGGCAGTGTAGATCCTTGCATTAGTTTAACCCTTTGTTGACATCACAAATCCATATCCTGAGCATTTTATCTAATTGACAATAGGAATGAATTAAGTTACGAGGAAAAAAAGGCCAACCTGTGTGTACTCTAATGATTGCCAGAGCGAAGCAGCGATTTCAGGTGATTTGCCAAAGGCTGCCAGGCAGCGAAGAAGCTCGGCCTTCAGGACAGGTGGAACACTGCATTGAAGCAACCCCAGCATCACCACCACAGGAGTCCACTGGGGGTGCTCACACAATGCTAGGCGAGCATTTTCACTCTAGAAAAATACATAAACGGTTCATATTTACACAACATTCCCAGGCCAAGGTATGGCTAAAATATCAGAAAATGGATAATCCCGACAAACACACCCATGTAATAATTGTAGTGAGTAACTGCAAAAATGAGGTGAGTCCTTCCAGTTCTCGTTGAGTGATTCCCCGAAGAGGTGGGTGGCGATAATGAACTGCATCAGGGTTTGGTAGGTCTCGGCGCAAATTTTCATGGTAGAGCATGAGGGAGTGGAAAAAATGCTCCCATGACACTGGACAGCCTGTTACTCCCTGGATATTATCACCTGCATTAAAGGACATGAATATACTTGGTGTGCAATGTTATGTGATGAAACTAAATAAAATAAAATTTTAAAAAATCGGCTTGAATTGACAGCAATCATTTCATTCCTCTTACCATGTGAAGCTCCATTGGTTTTCAGTAAGCTGAAGCAGTAGTGAGCAGATTGAGGACCATTGGCAAGACCTTTCAGCATCCGTAAATAGGAGATGTAGAGGGTGGAGGGCAGAAGGTCCCCCATTTGGCGCACAAACTTAGACAGAACCACCTGCATCAATGCGTGGAAAGAAAATCAGACAGATTGAAATGATAAACTGATTGAAAAAACATAACTTGTCGAAGGAGAAGAATGCTAAGACTGATCGTTATGAAGGGAATTTGAAAAAATATTACCTGTTTATGTGGAGGCCTTTGCAGAGCCATTCCCAGGTAGGACCCTTGCAAAGAGTTGTGCTGGAGGGGCTCTGTGGGACACCAGAACTCTAGACCCAACTCCATTCCAAATGGGTCCTTGCAGTAGAACTCTCCTATCTGGGGGGAAGAAGGGGGACACAGACACACAAAGATTTTACTTTTAAGGATTGAAACACTATGTTGAGTTAAAACATTAACCTTTGAGAAGATTGTTGGATTATAGAGTCAACAATAGTTTCATTTAATTTATTGAGAAGCCCATTAGCTACCAGCTCAGCTCAGGGGTTAGTCTAAATTTTATGTATCTGAATCAGCTATTAATTCCACTGTCATTTTACATTGAGCATTGTGGTTGTTATTTTTAAAGTGATCTACTACAGCAAAGCATTGTGCTCTTAATATCCATGTAGCTAAAACAGGTTTTACAGAAGAACAGCAGCCTCATGTACGGGAAGGCGCTGGGGAGAGTTGTGAGTACAGCACAAAAGATAATTGGTGCCACACTGCCAACCATAGGTAGTCCGGGACTCAAGTCAAGTCAACTGTATTTATAGAGCACTTTCAAACAGCCATCGCTGCATACAAAGTGCTGTACATGGATCAATTGAACATATATAATAAACAGTAAAACAAATCGGTAATAAAGACGGTAGAAAGCACCAAACAGTAAAACCGAGAACAAATCTAAGTCATAAGTCATGCTGAGTCGAATGCCAAAGAATACAAGTGAGTTTTGAGGAGGGTTTTGGTTTTGACTCAGGGTATCAGTGGAAACAGCTCACACCCTTTTAATAAATCGTTTCCATCCAGCCATCAGGAAAACGCTACCAGTGCAAAAACTGCCAGATTCATGAACAGTTTTCATCTGACCGCCATAAGATTGCTGAATATAAAATGAGAGGGATGCGTGCAACACAATACGTGCAATATAGAACATGCAATGATTTCTCCTTACATGCAAAACTTCTGTTACAGACGTTAATGTTATTGTTCGTATTTTATTTTACATATGGGTCGTTTTGTCTACGTTTTTGGAATCTATTCTGTATTTTTCATTTGTACTGTGCATTTGACATTTCATCTTGTGACAGCATCTGCAATGTTTCTACTGAATGATAAATTTGAGTCTAAGGTTTCAATTAAGTCAAGGCATTATTACTGTACTGTCTTTGTCAAGGCAGACGTTATTCGTTTGGCTTTTGTATTGAATATGATACAAGTGTGAGTGTAAATAAATCTATCTGTAACTGTGTGTGTTTGTGTGCATGTATAGGAGACTGACAAGCATCATGAGATGGTCCAAGTCCTTGCGCAATGATGATGGAGGCTCGTTGTCCATTTGTAAGGACATATGCACCAAGCGGGCATCCTCATCAGCACGGTTGCGTAGCTGCTTTACCTAGAAAAGCAGTAACAACCAAACAATTCAGCTTTTAGATTTAGGAAGCAGTGGTCTTAAATCATTCAGTACAACAACAAAAAATGTGATAGCTCACCTTCATTGGCATTAGTGCCAGAAAATCTGTGATAAGTGAATGGAGGCGGCGGATGTAAAACTCCTCCTGGAAGAAACTCCCACAATCGAGCATACCCTCTTTGATAAAGAGGAAAACATCTCCCAAGACAGCCTGATCTGCCAGCGCCTCATCTGCCTCGGTGAACTCCACGAGGGCTGGCCAGAACAAATGTGAAATGTATTCCATTTGAACAGCACATACATCAAAGGTCCTGGTAATTTAAACATTCCAAAAAATGTGAACCTAACCTGAACCTTGTGGCAGTTGCGACAGTACCCTCAGAGAAAGAGCCCAAGTCAGGCGACACACAGCCTGCAGGCCGGGAAGCTTCCAGGGTTCGCTGTCCATCAAACGACTGTGCACTGCCGACACATAATCTCTCTCTGTGAGCAGCGGCAGTGCCTGAAGCAGATCTAAGGAAAAATCAAAAACACACACTGATGAATATTGTTACAGTCAATTGGAATTACCGGTATGTCAATCATGTGGAAGGAATTTCTTAGTGAGGTTGAATTGAGGGCATAAAGGATTGCAGTAGTCTCAACAACCCACAGAGGGTACAATTATTTAAGTCTTAAGAGCAGCTGAACTCATTTGAGCAGGAAAAATAATTTCCCACCCCTGGCCTACAGTATAGACTCTGTGACTGAGGACAATGGTCCCCAACCTTTATGGACCAGTTTCACATAAAGACATACTTTAACACATCGGCATAGGAACATAAAAACTCTTGGGTTATGTATCACTGAATGAGTAGGGTAGAGCTACAGTACGTTTCTTTTGAATGACCTGTTGGCATTGGAATTTGAAGAGATTTATCACTGAGCCTTGCACTGCCTTTCTACTTTGACTTAATAGCTACCTTAATGTTTGGAAAATAACTGTTGAATAAAGATGTTATAGAAATTTCCAAACCCTTCTAAATATTATCAATAATTCTCACCTTCTCTATCTTCAGTGCCTTGCTCAATGAAGCTGACATCCAAACAGTACATCAACGCCATGACCAGAGCCAGGTTCACACTATCCAGTGAGCCATCCGCTTGAGCCGATACTGTCTCCAAGTGACCAATGAGAGCCAAGGTGTCATCTTTAGTCAAAGGTGATTGACAGGTCCATGCAAACAGGCTGTCCGCAAGGGCCTGCCTGCATTCTTTAATGAGGTCTGAAACCTAGGGAGAGTGGAAGATAGATCAACCATGGTTGATAAAGACAACATCATAGTTTACAGGTTAAAAAAATAATAATAATATTAAAATATTTCCCCCTACCTCCTTCCTGTGCTTTTCATTGCCCAGGCCTCGCTCCTTCTGAAGCCGCTCAAACTCACGGGTCAGATTGATCTCATTTACCAAGGTCAGGATGCGCCTGGTCAATCCCTGGCTCATCAATTCATCTGTGAAATGTGTCGTCAAAGACACCAGCTCTCCACTAAGTGAAATGGGGGTAAAGAAGTCAAAAAACGTTTCAAAAGTACTGCAGAGACTGTGAATGATCAGTCCCTGTAATATATTGCATGTGCTCGAGGGCTGAATCGACCTGGAGAACAACTGGGAGCTGTTACCTGAGGTCCAGAGTGAATGTCTTTCCATGACGTGACTGAATAAGTGTGCGCAGAGAGTTGGCCACACAAAGCTTTCCATCCCAATAGAGGAGCACTGCCACCAAGCCACGTGTCAAACCTGGAAAGTGGGACTGTTGCTGCTCACCTGGGGGAGAAATAAAGACAGGCAAACATCCATTTATGACAAACAAGGTAAGGGTACCATGATGTTAAACATCTCTCTGGTGGATTTTTGTATAAAGCATATTCAAAGACGCTGTATATCTGGGTGTTTTTTTTTGTTTGTTTTTTAATACGGACCTGCCAACAAAAGCTCCACAGCTGCCAGTTCTCCAACGTCAAACAAATCACTGAGGATGAAGGCCTCTGACAGAAGCTGCTCTGGAAGGAGTCGGGACCCCTGCTGACCCTGGATGGCGATGCCTTCTGTGCTGGCTTTCCGCACCTTCTCTCTCTGCTCTGCACTCTTTGCCTAAAAATGAGGAAGAGGAGGATGTTGCAGGCACATGATGTGGGACATTGAAGCAAAGACACATGCAATACATGAGACAAGGAAGTAGGGCTGGACGATAACAGAAATAATCAGAATAATCCCAGTTATTTTGATTGAGACAGGAATCATGATTAATCTAACTTTTATTCATTGACTTCAAAACTTAACGACTAAATCTCAACTATTCAACAGCCTCATGCCCATTCATATCGATATTTTTTTTTCCTTGGACTCTCTATTCATTTTGTCGAGTAGAAAATGACTGGGTAAATATCATGTGAAATTCATGCCTCTTGCATTGTCATTCTGCTAAATCCACACCTTTGAAGCCTTGCATTTTTGCACATGTTCAAAGCGTTCTCCTTTTTTGTGACAACTGAAGTTGTTGTGAGAGCGCTGTTTAAATAAAGTTGAGGTATCTCTTGATCATATTTATTTTATCCTATATTATTGTTCTTCCTTTATTATCACAAGTATTGTCTTACTCGGCTAACCTGGGACCTCGGGGATTTTATTTCTTGCCATATCATGTAGACATACAGGTATGTGTTGGTACAACAACAACAACAAAAATTTATTGGAGATCCTGTTTATAAACGTGTGCGGGAAAAGGGTACAATATAGTGTAGATAAATCACTTATAAGTGCACTATATTTACCACTACCAATAATTTGAAGGAATTTTATTCCCAAAGCCTACGTTAATTTCACATGAGCATGTCAATGGGATTTTACATTGACTTTACCATTAGCGAGGTGTGAAAAAACAAAGCATGTCATGTTTGTAAATGTACAATGTCTGTATTTCCTTTTTTTTTGTATTCTTAGTTTTACAGTAACCTTCAGATGGGTGTCAAAGAGGTTTAAAGCATGCTGTGGGACAGCAGAATCACATATGCTTCACACACTTGCTAAGCGAGCAACAATGTACATTTAGGATCCTTTCACAATGTTGGTGACTTGCAAACGTACCATGTCATTCTGCACATGAATAGATTTTCTTCGATTGTAACGTTTTACAGATCGGTAAGAAGACAAAATTGATCACATAGTTACATTTTGATTAAATGTCCAGCTCCACTAAGAGGGCTGTGTACATAGCTCACCGGGTTCTTAAAGAGGGACAGAAAGTGTGGCTTGTGTTTTTTCAACTGCAGGTCGAGCAGATGGAAGCTCTCTGGCTGTCTTCTTAACACAGCCCCCTCCACTGTCTCCCATAGCTCCTTTAGTGGCCCCCACAGACTGGCTCCTACATGAGAACAGGAGATCTCAAAGGTCAGGTACACAACATACACAACTCGTAAAAGGTTCGGAACATTCGGGTTTCGGGTGAAATTTCAGAGTGAACCTAAAATGCTTAATAACATTTCTTGGTGAATTTAGTTTGACTTTTTCTAAACTTGTGAATTCACATTTACACCAATAGTGGAAGTTGTTGGACGTGTACATGGAGCAAACGTGAATATTTCTGTTCAGCTCTAGAGAACTGTTAGAGAACAGCAAAAAACACATTGACATGGAAATTCTGGATGTACATTCCAAATCATAGAGAAGATTGTGTTGGTTATGATTGTATTGTCTTTGTTCCTGACTTTGAGGCTGTGGGCACTTGAAAATGAAACGTCAATGCTCGGTATTTTTCACACATATTGCGGACTGGAGAGACAGAAAGCATTCCATCATCCCATTACCACTAACTAAACCGATGAGAGCAAATACTGTAATCATATTCAATGTGTTGTCTGCTAGACAGGATGGTGGGATTCTTTTATATAAATATTTAGGCATTCACTGTTCCTAAACTACTAATTTAACATTACGTTTTTTCTGACTATTTTTATAGTCTCGGGACACTCACCCGGCAAGTCCTCAACAAAATACGTAAACACACACAGTGACATCTCATGAAATCGTTTTAAGCACATGTTAAACAGAGCAGATGCGCTGACATAGCGTCATGTTAGGATGGCCAAAATCCAAAGATGTGGTCGTTTATTATAAAATGAACTTTTCGTTCCACGTTTGTTCTAAACATGTAAAGTTTTCTCCGATTATCCGGGTACAAGATGCTTTAGCCTAGCAGCCCAAGCTTAAGGGCAGGGCTCACCACGCGGTCGTAACTTTTGCAGAATAAGGAATGCATGTCTTAAAAACCTATATAAATGTGCTATTCGAGAAGTCCTATTCATTCATTAACGCCCAATAAGCGAATAAAAATTAAACATTCAGGAATTGTGGTTCATACCCGAATTTACCGCCATCTGCACCGCCATGACACAATCCAAAGGGTCGACAGCGGGCCGTCCGATTGTGCCTGAATGAAATTCAAACCATCCAAGCTTTCATTCACATATTCATTCAGTATTCTCTTTTAAAAAAATGGATTTCAAATGTTTTCCGAGACTGCTATTTCAATTATATATACATATATATTCAACACATGGCCATACTTAATTACAACTCTATCAGGCAAGGTATTGGGATTCTCTTTTATGCGAATTGTAGTTTACCGTTGGCAGCCGTAAATTTCGACTTTACGTATTATTATTTTAACGTCCACGTCATAATTTTCAAATATAATATAATTATATTTTAAAACTATCATAAATAACAAAATAATCTCAGTTTAAATCTTCTTAAATTGAGAGATTAATAATACAACAAGTGGAACCAATGTTTGTTTTGTCTCTGTGTACGACCCGTACTATTTTGATGTAACAGCAGCACGTTTCTGATGGTTGCAGGAACTTGGAACTGTGACCGCTGCAAGTTGACATATTCTAGGACTGTAATATGTTCCAGCATTTTTTTTTTTATTTTTTGTGCCAGGTTTAGCCTAGATTCGACTGTACAATGGCGCGGGTTGTGAGAGTTTTTCGGACATTGCGTAATCATTGGAAGAAGTCTACATTTGCTGTGTGTGTCCTATCTTACGGAAGCCACTGGCTTTATGGGAGATACTGGTTAGTGTCAAAAAGACAATACAAAACTGTATTTATATCATTGGTTTGACTAATTTTATCATTTTAGTGATAATGCTCTGCGAAGAGAAGCTTGCCTCGAAGCTAGGGTAAGTCCAATAAAATTCCCATTTCGGAGCAGTGTAAAATGCTGAACGTATGTGTAAAAAAAAAAAAGAAGCTTGATGTCAGAAAACTGCTATGAATCGTCGTCGAAGTTCACACGCACATCTCTTCTTATGCCCCCTTCAACCTCTGAAAATACTAAAATCATTGATAGCTTTTTTATAGGCATTATAAATAACCAAAAACGATTTTTTTAATTTCTTATTAGGAATTCGGGCGACAATTAATAGCGCCAAATGAACGTTTGAAGAAGGCTACCGTGATCCTGAACCCTGCAGCTTGCAATGGGTGAGGAAAAGACATCTAGAAACCCTTGAATTCTTACTTAATGTATGTTTGATTTGCGTAATTTGTTTTCAATCTTGCAGGAAAGCCAACAGTTTGTTTGAAAAGAATGCTGCTCCTATTTTACACCTAGCTGGCATTGAGATTACAGTAGTGAAGGTATTACATTTGTTATATTGGAATTGTTATATTGGAAGCCAGGCTGGATGTCGAGACCACGAGTATGACATTATTCCATGTGTGTGCGTGCGTGCGTGCGTGCGTGTGTGTGTGTGTTATACCCCTCCAGACGGATTATGAAGGTCAAGCCAAAAAAATGATGGACCTCATGGAACACACGGACATGTTGATTGTGGCCGGAGGGGATGGCACCTTGCAGGAAGTTGTCACAGGTTTACTGCGGAGGTCAGATCAAGTAGGTTCACCTTAATAGTGATGATAGAAAATACTTTTGACTTTATCAACTGCATTTGTGTTTGTACTTCACCTATGAACGGTTTATGTCAACAGGATTCATTCAGTCGTACACCAATTGGATTCATTCCACTTGGCTCTCGAAATACTTTGAGTGCCACTCTTTACATCCTCAATGACAACAAGGTCAAGTGAGTATTAAACTTTTCGCAATGGATCTGAGAAGGTCTGATTCATCACAATTTCATCCCGTATCACACTAATCAACTTGTGTGGCGGAAATAAGACAATATCTGTAAAGACAATAAAAGCATTTCACTTAATGGAGGCAGTATTTCCAAATTTACACATTGTTTAATTTCACATTTGATGAGTGGCCAGCCTATCTAAAGACCCAACTATTTGTATCCAAGCACTTAACAAGTAAATGTTGTGTATTATGTCCCCTTTAAAAAAAATACATTGATCCATGTTCAGTGGTTTATTACAGGAATCCGTGATTGTACTGATAGTTTTCTGAATGTTTCTTTCGTCCTGTTTTAATTGTCTATAAATATGCAGGGAAATTACGTCAGCAACTCTGTCCATACTGAAAGGGGAAACCGTGCCTCTGGATGTACTTCAAATTAACGTGAGAGCCTCAGTTAAATACATTAGTAACTCATTTGTTTTGATGAGAGATGATTTTTAGTCTGCATTTTATGATGAATTTAAACATGCAGGTCTGTGTTTGTTCAGACGGAGACAGAGAAGCCTGTCTATGCTCTGATGGGACTGCGTTGGGGTGCTTTTCGAGATGTTTCTGCAACTGTTAGCAAGTAAGACTTCACCTAAGGTGTATTTTCTTTATGTAACATTGTTCGTGTCTGGATATTTTAGTAGAGGTTGATGCAGATACCACAAATCCATCTTTTATAAGGTTAAAGTGGTTGGACTACGACAATCATCAAATCACGACAATTCAAACAGATTACATGGATTTGATAATAGGGAAATTCATTGGAATTTAAAAGAAGCGGTATAAGAAGAGGTCTGAACATTGCATAAAATTTACTGTAATAAACCAAATCGAATAGTATATTTACATAAATAGTTGAAGATTGTCTGATTATCTTCGTTCAATTAAACAATACCGTTTTTGTTTGTTTGGTGGTGGTGGTAGGGCTGGTTCGTAATTGAATGTTTTATCGTTCATTTTCATTTTATTTGTTTAAGTTGAAATAAAAATGTAAAAGCTATGTATGCAAATGCAATGTTTTGATTTTGCGCCCTTTCCATCTCCTTTCCTGAATAGCATTAAATAACCTTACCAATGTTTTGCAGATATTGGTACCTTGGACCACTGAAGACAAATGCTGCTCATTGGTTTCGCACCTTTCGCGTAGGTTTGTCATTCTGGACAAAACTTAAAGTGTCTGTAACGCAATGCTTATGGTGTGTCACTATTTTAAAATGACACAGGAGTGGCCCTTACTACATGATGTCACAATGACTTACTTGGCTCCCACCCTTCGGCCCCCCGACATGCCTCCTCATCAGACTTCCAGACCCAACCTGCTCTATCGCATTGTCCGCAGGCTTAGAAACTACTGGAATCCACCCCCAGAAGGTATTGTTTCATGCGGATGTGCTGACGACTGTGTTTCAAGAGAGCATTCACTCTTGATTAATGTTTCTGCAGAGCCTCCAAAAGAAGAACCAGAGCAATGGGAGCAACAGAAGCTCTCTTCACTCGAGCTGTACATTCAAACACACAACAAGAACCCTGTTGAGCGCGTCAGTATAACATGGTAAAATCAGACACGGACTGCACTGATAACTTTCTCACCTTTTTCTTTCTCCAAACTTGCAGCGCATAAATGACTCCATGATGATTTGTGCCGAGTCTGACAACTTCACTGTTAGCGAATTCATCACCGTTGGGTTGGTGTCTTTGTCTACATTCAACACAGAAAAAGAAAAAAGTGAAAATATGACAAAATAAATGTTCTTTCCCCGTCTTCCTAACAGAAAACAAAAACATAACGACCCGACGGTTTTCAGTGAAACCTCCACAAAACAGGAAGCCAGTGCTTGCCGGCTGCAGCTGCCCGAGGTCATTTCAACAAACCTTCAACTACGACAACTATGATTAAGACAATGTGACAACATGTGAAGTCAAGCAGGGCATGTCTCACCGTTTACCTCTGTTGTTGTCACCCTGTAGGGCACTGGCGGCTTCTTCAACATCGACAACGAGGAGTTCGAGGCCATGCCTGTGGAGATAAGACTGTTGCCACGGAAACTACATTTTTTCATGAGTGCAGAGCGCCGACAGCAACTTCTGTCACTTATGCAGTGAAGAGAAACTGGAGAAGACAAAAATAACCTCCCATAAACTGCCATTCAAGACCACCTCACCGTGTCCTCTGAAACACGCAAAGATAATGTCTCTTTACAGCTTTAAGTAGTCATGAACTGGTATCTTTTAAATTTCTATATCTTGTAGGAAACAAGAAGATCATTTTCAATTACCGTACATTGCATTCTCATCTCAGCCTGTATTCCATATACATTGTCTTAATAACTTTATTAAAAGGCCTTTAGTCGACAGCTAAGTGTGTCTTCTTTATGGTGGTTCTCCATAAATAACATTGTCATCAATCATAGTCATGTTTTAACAATTAATTGTCCTATAAAGCTCAGTTTGACAATGTAATTGTGGTTATGACCAACGCCTCGGTACCAAAAGACTGTGCCACTGTGCTACAAGTCAACCTTCTAAAACAACACTAAAATATCAATATGTTCAAGTCACAATTTACTCCTACCCTTTCAAAGAAAAACAGTGGCCCTTGCTATTTGTGGGGGATAGGCTTTCGGCTGGCGTGTGAAGAGCAAAAATTCATGTATAATCGATGACTTTTTTTTTTTAAACCGCCAAAATTGAGAGAAAAAAAAAAAACAGAAAAACCACCAATAACTGTTTTCCATGAAAAGCGTGTGGCTCCTCAAGAAAAGAAAAATCTTAATAGATTTAGCTTATATGTTGGATTCTGCATGTGTATCTAACAATGAGTATAAAGTCAGATTTGCTAGTGTCTTTTCTGTGCTGCCACTTTAAACATCGAAATTAAACTTCTTGGCAATGCAAAAGGTTGGATCGGGGAAAAAAAAGTGAACACAAAAGACAATCAGTCAATATTTTATTGTCATACAAAATACAGTGAAACAGTTACTCATGCTATTGACTTTATGTGGATATTAAATGTTTCATTACCGTGACTTGTTGATATACGTTACAGTCAAGTAGAAAATGTACACTGTGTGCAATAAGTTTGCTGTCTTGGACATTCATTGACGCTTTGTACAAAGAGTAATTGTAGCTAATGCTGGTACGCATTGGTGAACATCTCCACAATGAGTCTTACACAGTTGTGTATTTGAGTGTACGTCGACCCACATTTAATGTACACCAGAAATGCAAATAATGTTGGCCGCTCAAAAGTAAATAGACTGGTCCAAGGCAACAGATCATTCATATGTGCTGAGGAATATTGTATGTAGGTAATCTTTTGACTAACACATACAGTATAACATTGATCCACTGATGTCACAAGTCGTATTTCCTTAAGGCCCTCTTTACAAATAAACAATATATTTTTTGTTGTTTGTGTTTTTAATATATACAATACAAATTGCACTTGATGTTTAATCAACCAGAGGGTCAAATCACAATTAAGGCTGTTGGACATCCTGCTAAATCAGTCGTTCTCCGCCTGGATAGGATGCTTCTCGTTTAGCCAGAGGTATACGAGACATTTGAGAACTATCTCTGTGAATCTATATTAGGCCCCAGCCTCAGTGTTCCAACATGGAACAAAATTATTATCAGTATATCATATCAAGACTGGCACTGTGATGGATTACTTCCATGGGGTGCCAGCAGTGTTCAAACATACTTGATCCCACTCCAGACTTGGATTTACTCAATGAGACGGAGATGAAAAGAGAAGCGGGGGAGGTTTATTTTTTTATTTTGTGAATTTCAATAAGGGTTTGAAGCTGCTGCCTAACTTTGCAACACAAAGAGAACTTTGTCACAGAGAAGCAAGGAGGAATCCCTTGGCACTCCTTAAAAGAGTCTTCATTCAAAAAGCTCTGAGAACATGGAAAAGCAGAAGAACAGCCTTAGCAGTGTTTTAGGAAACACGCTAACAGGCTGCCTACCAACAATACCACAACACACACATCCCCATAAGTGTCAGAAATAAGTCTTTTTCTGTCCATCCACATGTCATTTTCTCTCAGCTATTGAGTGTGAATGCTGAGAAAGATCCGGAAATACCCCAAAAACCATTCAGGACTCTTAATGCTAGTTAATACATCATAACAACGTAGTGATGTAAGTTCTCTCACTAACCACGTCATCATTCTTTTTGTCCTGAAGCTCACCTCTCACAACTATTGGTATTGTAGCAGCTCACATAGCAGTAGCTGGTTTTGGTGCAGCTGTCCTATTCCCCCTTTGACCGACTGGCAACCAGAGCAAAATGCAGTCCAACGCTTTTCCCCAAACTGCAGTGGGATGCTTCTGCTAATACGGTTACTGCTAATTACTTGTCTATCAGCATTCACACACTTTTAGAATCAGAGCTAACTGTATCTTATCCATGGCCACAAATGTACACGTACCTTCCCAAACAGTAAATATTAAGTATCAAGAGAAACTTTGATTACAAGTAACAAAACATTGCACCCTTAGGTACAATGACGGGGGCTTTTTTCTTTCTGAGTGTGTAAGATGCAAGATCAGCGTGTGCATCAAGAAAGAGTCCGTGGCAAATGGAGCAAAAAGATGCAGCATTCATAACGTTGTGTCATAGAATCACATTCATTTGAGAACTTAACTCATTGATGTAACTCATGTTAAAGGTGCCAAAAAGTTTTTACGAAATACTATACTGTGTGAGGCTGATCACGGACAAAGATGCAGACTTGTATTGCTTCACAGATGTACAAGGATCACAGCAGAATGACAGTCCAATTGAATTCCAGCACTAACAGTGTACAGTATTAAGTGATCGGTGCACAGGGAGGCTCCCCCTCCTCCATGCCATAATATTATCGAGCACATATCCAGTGTTGGAAAAAAAAGCACAAACAAAAAGTTTACCGTACAGTAATAAGATGGATGAAAGAGGACAGCACCATCAGCCAGGAGTGAGTCCATTCTCCTTAAACAGCCAGATGACACAATGCACATAAAAGAAAACAGTGACAATGGGGGGAAAAAAAGCAGGCAACAGATGAAGGCTCAAGGTGAAAGTAGTGTCTCGGTGTGTGTGTGTGTGTGTGTGTGTGTGTGTGTGTGTGTGTGTACACAAAGTGCTGCAAGGCTCACATTCAGGCATCAACAGCTTCCTGTTACATCACACAACTCATTGTTGGTCTTTAGTTGTACGTTATATTGTTCAGTGTGTGAGCCTTGAACATCAGATACTGTAAACAGTGATTGTCAAATTATAAAACAAGTACCACTAGTGATACATGAATGAATCACTTGCCATGTACAGTTCAGTTGTATTCATTCACATTTCACCTTTAAGAACTGTATAAACACCCCTTAAAGGCACATGCCCAACACACGAGTGCTGCAGGATACAGTGGAACCTCAGGTTACGTACGATCCTGTCAACAAACGATTTGAGTTATGCACAAAGAGAATAAATACCTCTGTTTACATAGTATTTTTAGTGTACGAACACTTGGATGCTGTGCCACGTAAGCATCGTTAACTCATAACTCATTGCTGTTAACTGAAAACTAGTTTTATCTCTCGATGGCGTATGATGGAATGCAGCTGCTTTTGTAGATCAAAGTTTTCACCTCCGCATTTTCGATCATCCAGTCATTTTATTTTTGTCCGAAAATATTGTCAACAGTATTATTTATTGAGGCGGCACGGTGGTACAGTGGTTAGCGCGTTGACCTCACAACGCGTTGACCTCACAGTGCAGAAGTCCAGCTCCAGCCTCCCTGTTTGGAATTTGCATGTCCTCCCTGGGCCTGCGTGGGTTTTCTCCGGGTACTCCGGTTTCCTACCACATTCCAAAAACATGCATGGCAGGCTGATTGAACACTCTAAATTGTCTCTAGGTGTGAGTGCGAGTGTGAGTGTGAGCGTGGATGGTTGTTTGTCTCTGTGTGCCCAGTGATTGGCTGGCAACCGGTTCAGGGCGTCCCCCGCCTGCTGCCCAAAGACCTACTGGGATAGGCTCCAGCCAGCCCCGCGACCCTTGTGAGGATAAAGCGGTTCAGAAAATGGATGGATGGATTATTTATTGAATTGTGGTGTCTCTTTAACTACGTAATGAGCAGTGCATGTCAGTATAATCATGTCAAAATAAAAATACATGCATACATACATTCACTTGCAGTCATAGTTTTGAAAAACCTGTAATTGCCTTCCGCCATAAACTCAACAGGGTTCAGTTACCGGTCTGGTCGGTAACATGTCAGAAAAGAGGGAAAAATGACTATTTTAAGCTAAACAGTGGCTCGAAACGTTTAATCGAGTATAAAAAAAATAAGTTGGAGATTAATTTGATTGATCCATTTTGAAACCTCTATATTCACACAATCACAGATGCGAGAAGTGAGAAGCAGCCACATAGTTTCAGTGAATGCACAAGTAGGTCTGATGTCGGCATGTTGAACTTGTGTTAAACCGGTAAACAAAGCGCAAACTGTCAGAATGACTCCGAAGAAAAGCGAAAGTGCTAAAGATAGTGTAAGGAAGCGCTTGTCGAATGAGCCAAAAGATCTGTGCTGTGCTTCCTCTCACGCTGTGTAACCAGACTCTGTGCATCACGCAACAGGCACGCAAAGAAATAAGCAGCAAATTAGGGAACAGAGCAATCATGTCATGCCCTACTTTGTGAATACTGATATATTTTTTTAAAAGTAAAAGACAGGTTTTCTTGGATTGGTCTCTCTTGTGCCAAAATCAACCAATGAATTAGAAAAGAAACTTGTTAAAAAAAAAAAACACCTGAATGAGAATTTCCATATTATTATATTTTTTAAAAAACTCCTCTTCGGAGGAGGAGCTGTCAAACTAAACACACGACAAAGAGAATTACATGTTGTATATTTAAAACAACTGCACAAGTTTGCCTTTCTCTAGCCTAATGCTAACCCACAATGAAAAACACCCTAACCCGTATGCCACATTGCTGGACGAGCACATTCACAGTCGTGGTGTTCTAAGCCTTGAAGCAACAGATATTTGAACCCAGATGGTGCATAAACTCAAGTAGACAGACAATAAAATGATCACAGGCATGTACTGTTTATCCTCTGAGAAATGCTAGTAAGATGACAGCAACTTGCTGAGTCACTTAGAGTAGTTGTGCAACTCTTGTTAGTTTGTCTGCATGGCTGTCTCATATTGTGCCCTGGTGGGCATCTCGCACACACCAAAAGCAGCCACAATGCATTCATCATGATGCACTACTGCAACTATTTAATCCTTTGCACTGTAATTGTTTTTTTTTTGTGGTATGTTTTTAAAAAAATACCAAATTATAAGAGTGTAATTTTACCTGATAAAAAATGTGTTACAACAATTTTTGTTGGCTCTTTTTGGAGGAGGGCTTGGAACTTATTCATGGCGTATCCATCATTTCCAAGAGGGGGAAATGATTTCATATACTAGTGTTTTGAGTTACGTATTTCAAGGCACCACTGTATATGCATTTGCTCAATCAAAGTACTAATAATGGTTGGTTTGTTTTGTAGGTGATCGAAACAGTGCTCAGGTGTGAGGATCTGGGGGGACGATGGTAAAAGAAGCAATGAAGGTGCGGGTGGATGAGCGAGGAGGAGAGATGGAGGCATATGTAAAGTGCCGATTCGTGGAGAAGCACGGTGGATGTGTAGCCAATGGGGGTAGATTCGAGGGAGCCTCATAACTCATTCCCCTGGAGAACCATCTCCCGTCAGCCTGTGCGTGGGGGAATCAGTAAAAGCTCTATAAATAGCTCCAACAGTGAGCCGCACGTTTCCCTTCCTCAGATAGCCTATAAATACATGCAACTTGTCGCTTTACATCTGGAGGCTCACCGGACACCCGGCAGCCCTCGCTGACAGGGAATCCTCCCCGAGGAGAGGAGGAGGAGATGAAGGTGGTGGAGGAGATGAAGATGTTGCCTGGCAACGTGGCTTGGGTGCTGAAAGAGGCTGCTAGTGGTGTCAAGTTAAACAGATGATCGTGAGGCGTGGCAAACGACACCTTTTTTACGTCTGATTGCTCGCGGGGTATTTTTAATGCCGAGTTAGGAATGTGCTGGCGAGCTCGTTGAAGGCCATGTTTACAAAATGGCTCCGACAGGTTGCTGCTCCCACATGCGGAGTTGCTCAGCAGCTTACATAGCTCTGAATAAGCACAATGTGTCAACATTTTGTTTCCATCATGTTTTTTGTCATGACTAAAAGACCAGTGGCTAGAATACACATTGTATGAATAATTACTGTACGCACAAATATAATGACTCAATAGGGAGATACAGTACAGTGGTAGCTTGACTTATGAGTTTAATTCGTTCCATGACAAAGCTCTTAATTTGGGTTGAAGGGTTTTGAAAAATAATTTAGTTGCAATTTTATCTCCTCCCTTCAATTCTGTGATTAGTTCTGGGTTTCGAGCCTCTGCACGGCGACTGAGCTGATCCCAAAGGTTTTCAACAGGATTCAGGTCTGCATTTGAGGTACACCAGTCTCCAACAACCGTTCCCTGATGAGGTGACCGTGTTGTTCATGTAGAGGCCCAATTACTTAATAATGTTGTTCAGGTAGTATGGTCTTGTCACTGTACCATTCACAAAGTTTAGGGTAGTTCTGTACCGACTGGACACACCTCTTGACACTGTAACACCGCCACCACCAAAACCTCATCTGGTGACAACAATGACTGATGCATAGCGCTCCCCTTGACGTCTCCAACATCATTGGCGGCCACCAGTTCTGTTCAACATGAATCGACTTTCATTAGAGAACAGCACTGAGCCCCACTGGTCCCTCGTCCAGCGTAAATGTTCCCTGGCCCATGCAAAATGATGATGCCTGTGCCTGATGGTGTGGTCAGGTACCCTTGCAGGTCTACTAACACATAGACCGCATTGATGTAAATGGTTTTGAGTAGTCTGACGTGACACTTGGTGCCTCCTACCTACCTGCATTTTAGGCTTGTCGTGAAATTTCACCCAAAAGCCAAATATCCCTCTTTGTGTGTGTGTGTGTGTGTGTGTGTGTGTGTGCGCGCGCGCGCGCGCGTGTGTGTGTGTGCATGTTTGTGTGTATACACACGGACTGTAAATAGCAGATCTTGCATTGATGTAGAACATCTTCACTCAACAACAGGGGTTCCTGGTAATGAGCCCTGTGGGACACATCAAGGCATCACAGATGGATCGGGTCAAACTAGAGCCCATGCACACATATCAGCATATATGTGCTTATATGTCGTTATGAGTGTGGTGTTCTCGCATACACTTTATCTCCACCAAAAATCAGGTCTATCCTCCCTCAAACAAAATGCTAATTGCCGGATCTAGACTGTCATGTAAGAGACAGCAAAGAATAGTAATAGAATAGAAGAAGCTCGGCTAACTGTTAGCTTGCCTTGGTACTGTAATTTTATTGCAGTGGCAAAATCTTCTCCTTGTCCTTGTTACTGCGATGAGTGTCACATTATACCCAAATCGACGAGACGAGGGAGTAAATTTCATTCTTAACACACACCACAACACAGGATAATCGCTCAAGATAATCTTTAAGTGACATCACATAATCTGGCTTTACTGACTTGGATCGCAAGTGCCGCAAAATTTCGTGTACCCCGCTTAACCTTTTTGAAGAGGGTGTGTGCGCACATTCACAGTAAGTGAAGCTATAAAACAAATTAACTGCTACGTGTGGTTACAAACTCCCCAAAGAGTCATTTCAGGCCATTGCTGTAGCCTTAAAAACTTCATGAAACCAACTTTTTTAACATGGAAAAGTCTGCAGTGATAGCTCATAAGCGAGCCTCCAGAATGTTATTAAAATCATTGCTCATGACTGACGGTAAAAAGAAAAAAAAAAAACCTGAAGTGTGCTAATGCCAATATTCTATAGGGAAATATAAAGGCTTTAGTTGCTAAATCCTCCACTATGCATTGCCAAGCTCTGGAAACACAGTAAATGTGGCTGCAGCTCTAAACAGTTAGAGAAAAACAACCAATATGAAAAAGATTAGATTTTCTTTTTTTGTTTAGCAACTTTCCATATGTTAAATCGGCATCATTATCATTAGGACAGTTTTATTAAGGGTGACCAACAGTTAACCCCCATTTATTGGCTGGGATGAATCTCAGATCAACCTGCAATTGTTGAAAATCTAGATCATATGACCAAAAACAAAAAACAAAAACCAAAAAACAAACAAAAAAATCATTCTTTTAAACGCAATGTAAACAAATGTATGTATTGTAGTCTCCGTGTGCATGCTTGTGCCTTTAGGAGGAAGGACATTTGCATGAATGTGCTCATTGTGCGTGCACCGCGGTTTACTGAGGAGTTGTGACCGTCTCCATGTCTCTCTGTATTATACTGCCTCCTGGTGGTCAAGACACACTCAACTCAACTGTATTTATAGAGCACTTTCAAACAGCCATCGCCGCACACAAAGTGCAGTAAACGAACCAAAAGGAGCAGCACAATGTTCATTGAGCTGATGGAGTAAAGTTTTTCAAATTGAAAAGCACATTCTTTAAAAAATAGTTTGTATGAACCTCATAAAGAACTTTTTTTTTTTTTTTTTGCGATGTGTACACACACCACTGATTTTCGTGATATATGGCACCCTCCATGCATTGGACGTTTGACCTCTGTGGTTACCAATGTGCTACTGGCATAAGCAGCTTCAGTGATGATTGCCCAGCCAACAGCCGCTGTCCGTTGCCTTCTGAAGGGACACTCAACACGGCACTCAGTTTCCGATGGATGATTTCCTGGTGGAGCAACCGTTTTCGCCGTCTGCGTTTGTGCCTTTGTGTGATTGCCTCCTCCCAGAACGATTCCTAATGGCGTCTTTTGTTTCTTCAAGTGACTATGAGTGGGCGTCAGACATAAATTTCTTATGCAAAGTGTTTTGATGTTGAGTTGCAATGATGAGGACGGGTCTAATTGTGTGAGGGAAAGTGTAGAGGTAATGATTGTGTGTCTGTCTAAATGCTGCAAACAAACTACTTGAAGGCAGTGGAGGGCTCGCAAGGTCTTCTCTGCTGGCCCAAACATTATCAGAAGCACTGACCTATATTGGAAACGCAAAAGAACATCATCTTTTTGTGTGAATTGAGCAAAATGAGGTTTTTTTTTCCTCCCCAAATTAAAGCTGGCTTTTTATTTTAAGGTATTAGAAATACCGGTAGTTAAATATTAAATAGTTCAGTGAGTGTACCAGAGCTACATTCTCTTATATAAAGAATGTCTTATCGATACATGCACCCAGTGGAGCGTGGAGGGAAAACTCAAGACCTCGGTAGCTGCGGCCACCCTGATTATTATTTTAAATATTGTGAACACAACATTGAGCAGCTCTGCATTTTGCCACATAAACGCAGACTCGCAGTTTTGCGTTTCAATACGTGTGATTGAGGTGCACAATGTGAACTGGCAAACTGCAATGTGAACCCCCTTATTTTGAGCCCTGTCAATGAAAAACAGAGGGAAGAATGAATCTTGATTTTTGCCCCCCTTTTTACAAAAAAAAGCCACTCTAAATAAATCACCAATGATTTTTTTACTTATTCTGCAGCTCACTCTCTTAAATGTTCCCTAATGATGTAATAATGATGTAATACCCTTGATTTAAGGGTATTGTTCGTCTTCAGCTTTTAAAATATATCAATTAAGCCTGACTCTTTGGCTTCTTTTTAGGTTGGTCCATAACTCCACGCCTTTCATTACCGTACTCCTTTCCATCACTTTGATACTATGGCTAATCTTGTTCTTTTAAATACTTCCATACCTTCCTGATTGTAGTTGCTTATTTTTCTTTTGCGCTGTTTTTTTGCACTTCCCTTGATTGGCAGTAAATCTGTCGATCAGTCAGAACTCACATTTTGGTTCGTAAAAACTCACATTTTGGTTAGCGAAACAAAATATCAACAAAGTGACCACTCAATCCTTGAAAAAAAATATTTAGGTGGGGCACACCACAGTATTTTTGTGCAGACAATAAGAAGTCAATTTTTCATAGGCTGTACGAATGCCCTAATATGCTCAGTATAAGTTTTTTTCCAGAACTAATTATTCTGTTTTTGTGTTTAGTTTTAATGAACCGATCTGATAAACGAATAATGGTGCTTCACTTTGCGGTATTTGCATTCATTCTGTGTGTGCGTGTGTGCG
>CAAKHF010020168.1:3502-13844 GCA_901007745.1 Hippocampus kuda | reverse complement strand
CATACAGACGCTTTCCTAAATGGCACTCTCAACGGGATGGATTACGGTGAGTCAGCAAAGGCTTGGGAAACAAAAGGCGGAAAACGTCTCACTTCCACTTCATGTGCACTCGGAAAAAGTCCTGTCGGAGCAACTTTTTCACACAGGTTCATTCGTAATGACACAGAACGTTGCTGAACAACACCAATAACAACTTGCCATATAAATACAAAATGTCCATCGAATAAAGAAATGCAAGTCAATGAAAAATGTCGTGAAATAATGAAATATGTCCAGAAATAAACAAATCTATGATATAATTTTCAAAACAAAATCAAAATCAAAAGTGAAGTGAAAATCTGTTGGGTAAAATAAAATGGCATGATCCAATCCAAAAAAAATCAATTGAATAAAAAAATGGAGTATTGAATATTCTAAAAATGTCACGAATGAAAATAAAACAAAGCCTTTAATTAAAGAAATCAACAATCAAATGATTAATTAAAACTCCAATACATAATAATTGGCAAATGTATTGAATAAAATCTAAATGTCATGGAACATATCAAACAAATCCATTCAATAATTGAACATTTAATTTATTAAATAAAATAGACTTACAAAATGTCAGTTAAAAAATTTAATAAAATACAATGAAGTTAATCAGAAACCATTCCAAAATTTTAAAAAAACACTAAACAGAACATTCATTCATTCATCTTCCGAACCGCTTTATCCTCACTAGGGTCGCGGGGGGTGCTGGAGCCTATCCCAGCTGTCTTCGGGCAGTAGGCGGGGGACACCCTGAATTGGTTGCCAGCCAATCGCAGGGCACACAGAGACAAACAACCATGCACGCTCACACTCACACCTAGGGACAATTTAGAGTGTTCAATCCGCCTGCCATGCATGTTTTTGGAATGTGGGAGGAAACCGGAGCACCCGGAGAAAACCCACGCAGGCCCGGGGAGAACATGCAAACTCCACACAGGGAGGCCGGAGCTGGAATCGAACCCGGTACCTCTGCACTGTGAAGTCGATGTGCTAACCACTGGACTACCGGGCCGCCTAAACAGAACATCTATTACATAATTAGAACTTGTGTGCTTACATCCACTGATGCTTCTGGACACTTCTTCAGTGATGTTCCTGGAATCTTTGGGTGTTTCACGTCTTTCAACATCATACGCCCTCATTCAGGTGACCCAACCAGGGGTGATCTGACCCCGGCTCATGTCCAGATGGCCAGCTACCATGACTCCATGGCTCTCCTCTTTTGGGCCACAACGATCTTGAGGCTCTCTCTGCCATGTCGGTGATACTACGGACGGCTCTCCTCTTCCTCTCTCCCTCGATCCCTAAAATACTGAAACCTCAAAGAACGGACTGCGAACCCCCTGCAACTGACCTCCATTGGGAGACATCTTGCTCTCAATTAATTAAAAAAAATCCAATTAAGCCTTTCATGCACCCTGTAACCTGATAACATGATAAGCTGTCCACTGTAGTAACCGCTATGCCTGAAAGGGTTCATTAAAAATATCATGCAGCGAATAAAAAAATCTAACTTAGCGCTTGTTTAAAAAAAAAAAGATTCAATAACTTCAGGCCATGAAATTATATTAAGTAAATGCTGATTAAATAAGTCCGCTATTTTTATTGAATATATAAATCAATTCATGGACCTTTACACGATTATCAATGAGTCATCGTTTTTCTCATCCCTAAAGCAACATTAACTGGACAAGTCAGCAATGGAAAAGTGAACATTATGTGTGCTTCATTAGACAAGTTTCCTCCCCACCGCTCAAACACGCAACAGCACACACACCCAGTTTCTTATCTTCTGCATTTGCTGGTGTAATGCCAGCGGCTGTCATCGCCAGCTTCCAGAAACGGAGGACATGTGCATAACACATGCCCGCTGTCTCAACGCAGAGGTGGCAAAACAGCAACCACTTAAGTTGCAAACTTGGAGAAGTCTGTTAAAAGTGAAAAAAAGAGAAGCTAATTATAGAGCAATAAAACACTGGCATCGGAAATCTAAAAAAAGGAGCCATTCAGAAGTCATTTTCTCATTTAGTGACTCCATCATGTTTGTGCAGGGAAAGTGATCTGTTTTTAACTCCACTTTAACTTTGTGCTTCATGCTGGTCGATAATCCAAACTCTCTTACCTCATGTGTTACGCTTAAGTGAGGCCCTCCGAATGCTTCTTCCGCCACTAATTGTAGATGGCTCAGAGACGTTCGACCTAGCCTGCAGCGCAGCGGCAACCATTAGTTTGACTGTGTCCACATCCCAACTTGTACACAGTTCGCAAAAAGATGCCGAAGCTTGCGTTGTACACGCCAAACTTTTGAACAGCTCAACTAGGGATTGGTGACATAACTATCAAGAAGTATTGTGATTATGTTAGTGCGCATCCCGTCTTCAAAATTGCTACTTTTCATCAAATCAAACAGAGGCCATCTTGCTTGAATTAACAAACGCTGTGTAATTCAAGTTGGGATTGTAGTTTATATTGCTAGGATATACCATGACGTACCAATGTCAACACAATACCACTCCAAAATCATATCCAATCAGTAATTTAATATACCCCAATTTGTTTTGCTGTCATTGATTTAAATGGTAGAAGATGGTGGAAGCCATCTACGTCAATCTGCAGATGCGCAAAAGCAAACGACTGTGGTTACGTCATCTTCCCAAACTCATTTTCCAAGGTCTCAGAGCCATGGGCGATCCAATAAATAAAACTGACTATTGTGTAATAGGAAACAAATCTTTGTGGCTGACAAGTTTCCTCTGCCCCAAAGCATTCAAGCTATCCATTTTCTAAAAAAAGAGGCTCTCTCAAATGCATCTATGCAATCTATTTTACCTCGTTATACACATCCAGACTTTCAATCTTGAGGCGACATAATGTGACACTCGGTGCAGGGTAATTCAAACAGGATTCCATTTTTTAATTTGTTGAAAAGTAAACATTTTGAGATGCAAGGTTCTCACCTAGCACCAACAATATCTTATATATAAAACGGATTCTACCTCATATTCGAATGACTTGGGCGATTTGTCCTTTCATTAACAAAAAAAGGCCCTGGAGCACAGAACCCCTGCTGTAAAGGAACGTTTCAATTTCCCTGAAGAAAATCTGCTGTGAAATCGGAACAAATTGCAACCATTTGTCTTGTATTTATTTTAAGCCAAATCACTGTATAATTTCATTGAAATCATATTTGGACGCTTGTTCTTATTCTCAAACTAATGGGGAAAGCATGAATAAATTGTCCTGAGGTCTTTGAGGCAAGTTTTAACTCAATTACCATGTATTTATCTGACTGTAAATGATTATACTTAAAAGCCACCCCGGGGCAACTGCTCATTTCTGTCCCGGCTTTTTTTATTTTTAGGGAAGAGACAGTGTGGCTGTGACCTCGCATGAATCTCACTTTATCTGCTTCATATGGGCTGTGACAAACTTTTCGGAGCAGCCCATTCAGCCGGTATTCCACGGGGGCGATTGGATTATTATTTTTAAATCAATGGCGTCAATTACTGAAGATGAATGACTCTATTCCGACAAGATTATTAAATGTGTTGATTTTAGACATAAGGTTTGTTTTTATCGGATGCAAAGATTTTGGTAAACTACGGCTCACCCCCCTTTTCTAGTAGCTGAATGGAACCTTCCAGTGGTGGTGGTTCTTGTATCCTCGCAGGGGGCAGCTGCTCGTGTCTTCAGCCCGCTGGGAGGCCAACCGTTCCGCCTCTCGACCTGGACGACACTTCTACAGCTTCTTAACACACAAAAGAGCGCGTAGCGATGTTCACTTGTTCTTCTTTCATGCTTTGAGCCGATCAACAACCTCCAAAACGGCGGCGTGACTTGTTGGGGATTCAGGGGGGAATGCTTCTCCACACCGTCAGGAAAGGTGAGTGAACCCCAGCGGACCGGTGATAACTTCATTTTGCATTGATTTATGGAATATAACAATCTATTTTTGAATGAACAAGTGAAGGTCTTTTGAATGTACAAAGCTTCAATTCAAGAGCAGTATTAAATGATGCCTTTATCAAAGCTACGTGTGTGAAAACTTAATTAGAAACCAGCATTATAGTGATACAAGTGCCATGTTGCTGTGATAAATATGTAATCAATAATTATTATTTTAAAATGGTGAAAATGCAGCATTGTGCTGGCAACTCATCTTTTCACATTGAAATGAATGAAAACTCCACTGAAGCCCCTCCTCCCCCAAATGTTGAAAATGTGTTTTATTTTTAATAACAAAATAGCACTCACAATATACTTAATGAAAACATACAGTAATGACATAATTAAATTTTGTTAGTGTGTCGATTTCACAGTGCAGAGGTCGTGGGTTCGATCTCGGCTACGGCCTTCCTGTGTGGAGTTTGCATGTTCTCCCTGTACCTGCGTGGGTTTTCTCCGGGTACTCCGGTTTCTTCCCACATTCCAAAAACATGCGTGGCAGACTGATTGAACACTTTAAATTGTCCCTAGGTGTGAGTGTGAGCGCGGATGGTTGTTTGTCTCCACTGTTTGTGATCAGAATATCCAATGCTTGAGGGGTAACACCACCACCAGATGCTAATTGTGTTTCCTGTTCCTGGACTAGTAGGGGCTATGTGGTTGTTTCAGTTACACAAGGTGTAATTGTCTCTGTTGTTGTAATTGTCTTAGTTTAACAGTAGCTTTCACTTGAGAGTGGCAATAAACAGCTTGAAGCCTCTTTTTTCAAGACTTGTTTACTCTCTGCAAACTGCTGCTTGATGTGTACTGATTTGAGCCACTTGCCGCCATACAGCACTTGTATCCCAAGTTTGCGCTCATAAGTCAAAGCAAAAAAATGGCCTGAAAAACTCAGATGTAGGGTCACTTGTACCTTGGGGGAAAAAAGCCTCATGTAGCTGTCTTGTGCTAATTACAGAGCAGAGAGTGACAGTCAATTCATCCCGTTCCCATCTGGAGACATGCACTGGACGGTGGCTGACTGCAAAGCTCTGCTGCTGCTGATTGTTCTACTGTGGGATGAAACTGGAGCCTTGGGACTGAAAGCCACAGTATGGCCGCTGTATTCCCAGAAGCCCCTGCTGCTGGCGTGGAACGCCCCGACGGAGGACTGCTCCCCACGGCATCGCGTCTCTCTTCAGCTGGACCAGTTCCAGATTGTGGCCTCTCCCAATGAGGGTTTCGTGAGGCAGAACCTCACCATCTTTTATAATGACCGCCTGGGCCTGTACCCCCATTATGAGCCAGACGGAACGCCTGTCAACGGGGGTCTGCCGCAGATTGCCAGTCTGTCACAGCACTTGGAAAAGATGCCAGAAGGGGTGAAAAAGTACATACGTGAGCCCAATGCCAAAGGCCTGGCAGTTATTGACTGGGAAGAATGGCGCCCCCTTTGGATACGCAACTGGGAGGCTAAGGACATTTACCGCCGACATTCTCGTGAGCTGGTGCGCCAGAAGAACCCCACCTGGCCGCCCGAGCGGGTGTCCAAAGTGGCCCTCCAGGAGTTTGAGATGTCTGCCAAGAAGTTTATGCTGGAGACACTGAAGCTTGCCAAGCACCTGAGGCCCAACCAGCTTTGGGGTTTCTACCTATTCCCAGACTGCTACAACCACGACTACAGGCGGACCCTGGAAAGCTACACTGGTCGCTGTCCTGACGTGGAGGTGGCGCGCAACGAGCTGCTCAATTGGCTGTGGACCGAGAGTACAGCTCTCTTCCCGTCCATCTATATGGGCAGGGTGCTGCGCTCGTCTGCTTCCGGACGCCAATTTGTGAGAAACCGCGTGAAGGAAGGCATGCGTTTGGCATCATCTGGTGATGGGCTAGCGCGTCCCGTCTTTGTGTACACTCGACCCACGTATATGAACTCTCTGGAGCAGTTGACAGAGGTGAGACCTGCCTTATAATATCCCTCCCTTTTCGATAGCTAGCGCCCTCTTTAAGAGTCATGGGTGAGCTGTAGCCTATCCCAATAAATTTTGGGTCAGAGAAGCGGGATATACCCATCACTAGTCTATGTCAGTGTTTTTCAAAGTTTTTTGAGCCAAGGCACACTTCTTTCATTGAAAAAATCTCGCGGCACACCACTAGCTGAAAATGTGAAAAAACCCTGCTTATTTTAACAATTTACATGTTACATTGTTTCTATAACCGTTTTAACATTGAAGAATAACATTATAACAGCTTGAATTGGAATCAAATGACCACAAAGAAAAAAGTATTTTATAATCTTTCATATTTATTGTTTCACTGTCGTTCTGCATTCATGCGGCACAAATTCGCTTGTCTCTAGTGGTCGAAACACAAGGCAATTGGCTAGCTGGTGCTGCTCCCTAGCGGTATGGGAGGGTACTACACGATTACTTTCTGGGCGATAGACCGCACAGGCATACAAATTGCATATTTTCCCACGGCACCCCTGACAATTTCTCGCGGCGCGAGGTTTGAAAAACACTGGTCTATTTATACTAGGACTGAACAATCAATTAAATTCAAAGACAATGAATAGTAGAATGCAACTTTCAAATCGCAAAGGCTACAATTTCGAGAGAAACACACAAAGTTATTAGGGTCATAACAAAAAAAAAAAAAACAAACGATCTGAATCCAAAAATAGCTTTTTTTATTTAAAAGACACGTTCATCGAATGGAATTGATTTATGATTTACGGACTTACACTTTGGTATATACACGATACCTTTGGTAGAAAATTGCAAAGTCAAAAAGACTGCAAGTAGGGTTTAGTAAGTTACCAACTCTTATTGAAGTAGATAAATAAATGGTCTTTCATCTTAATTCATGATTATTTTGCCTTTATTTAGCGTAATCTATAAAATCAAATCTACAAAAAGAAGACCTTGAAAAACAAAATGCCATATTAAACCACAATCACAATATTAAGGTTACAAAAAAGAAGAGATCCAATTAGGTTATTTTTCAAAATCTTTCAGGCCTAATTCACACTCCCATTTACACATCACGTGCAAATTCCACACAGGAAGGCTCGAGCTGAGATTTGAACCTCAAACTTTTGAACTGCTTGGCAGACGGGTTCAGCACTTGACTCCGGGTACTGCTCCTTCCTGTAGGCTTTCCAATCAATTCCAAAACGTCATGCGCATTCCCTCCTTCTGACCTTTTGGACAAACAAAACTTGGCTTTCTCTTACTCGGTTTTTCTGCCCCCAATTGAAATCTCAGCCCTCTGATCTGGAGGAGCTTCACACAGCTTATCAGCGAGCGCAGTCCTTTCCTGTGCTGATACGACACATTTGTGTGCGGATGGGTGTTGGTCCGTTTTAAAAGCTCGCTAACACCCTGTTGAGGGCTTCCTTAGGGTAGGACAACAAATACGAGAACGTCACATGTAGTGGCGAAGGAAATAAAATGGATGCTTATCCTAATTAAGTGAGGCTGATTCTGTCTCAACTCGTTTGCTGTTTGAAGACGACAGCGTGATGTCATGTTTCATTACATTCACTGAGACCTTCAGGCAACTCCTCCTGGTAGCATATTCTGCTTAATAACACAATTTTATGGTTGGATTACATTCAGAGAGTGATTCTCCCATCCCTTTAAAAAAATTTAGTCAATGACATTGAGTCAAATGCCAACGCTCTTCAAAATGCAAGTACTGTGTATTCCTTTCTGTTGAAGAACACAGGTAACACTTCTCTTTTTGGTGTTTAACTCCACCCTAGCACCCCCATGAAAACATGCCAAAAATTTTGGGAGTGACCGATTGTGTATTTGATAATGGAAACGGCAAACTATGTGTTCCAAACTGAACCCAAAGAGCTAAGTCCATTGCCATGTCGGCAGTGAAAATAAAAACCTGTTCTCAATTCCCTTACTTGGATAAATATAGATCAAAGAAATAAAGCCTGTCCTTATA
This sequence comes from Hippocampus kuda, assembly GCA_901007745.1. Lineage (NCBI taxonomy): Eukaryota > Metazoa > Chordata > Actinopteri > Syngnathiformes > Syngnathidae > Hippocampus > Hippocampus kuda. The sequence continues at coordinate 5,930 of CAAKHF010020168.1, read as the reverse complement.
AATCAAAGGATTCATTTCTGACATGCTCTCACTCTTGTAGTTGTTATAGTACCTAGTTGAAATGGGACAAATGGTGGTGGTGGGGGGGGGGGGTTAAAAGTAACACAAACATGAGGACACAAACAAAGAAGACTTAGTAAAGGGCAATGATACTGTCAGTGTGCCTGTGAGTATTATTATATTGTTTGTCTACATGTGTTGATGCAGTCTTTGTGTTCTAGTATCCATAGCTTAAACAGTTATAAATAGGGCCTGACCGATTCATCGGCTGACGTTAGCTTCATTAAAATTGGCATAAGTCAGCTGCTTTCCTTGCTAATTTTTATTTTTACACATTAACACACTCTAACATAGCGCAAAGATAATGACATTGAAAGATGCCACCCCCCAAAAATAATTGGCAAAACTAATCTGCCATTTTTTCCCCTCTGTTGTGAAGTTAATCAAATATTGAAGGACAAAGTATTAGAAAGCAGTTAAATGGTCTTCCAGTGATTCTTGACTTTATTCTTATACATTTATTAATGGAACAAAAAAACATAGTCATCCATCAATTATTTTGATCCGGTTATCCTCACTCTGGTCTCGGCTGTGCTGGATTCGATCCCAACTGACTTTCAGGTGAGAGGCGGGCCACATCCTGAACTGGTCCGGCCCTAGTTACAACACCATGCCAGTCGATGCCATATTGCATTTTGAATTGTTAGCATTAAGTTAGCTTCAGGTAAAGTTGTATAGTTGCTTTAAATCAGGGATCACCAACCTTTTTGAAACTAAGAGCTCCTTCTTGGCTACTGATTAATGCGGTAGGCTACCAGTTTGATAGTATGCACTTTTGAAATCAATTTGCGCCAACTACCTTCACATGTTATAATAAATGATATTCATTTCTGAGAAGACACTGATCATATTAGTGATTTCCCACAATTATGAAACGGATAAATATCAATTGGCCACACTTTATTATAAATATCTGCCAGTGTTCACATTTTGAAATGACTCCAATATTCCTAAGAGAGTCACAGTGTCTGATCACTGGTGGGCTATTTTTGGAATAGCCCCTCAAGTAGTCCTTAAGGGGGCTCCCTTGTGCCCGTGGGCACCACGTTGGGGACCCCCTGTTTTAAATATACAACTTGTAATTCTCAGTTTTATGTCGAATATGACCGTAGACTTCTAGTAGGATTGGCATCAAACGGCTTGAAGCCTCTTTTTAAAGAATTGATCGCTGCTCGTGTGAGCTTGATCCAGCATGGTCATATGTTCCAGATGGATTTGGTGTCTACCATCGGGGAGAGCGTGGCTTTAGGAGCAGCTGGCATCATCCTGTGGGGAGACGCAGCCTACGCCAGCAACAAAGTAAGCCTCTGCCGAGCTAGCTGTGACGCACGTGCACTGTGTAAATGCAACATTTGCATGTGATGTCATCTCTTTCAAGCAGCTGCTCTTGTCAAATGGCTTTCTTCTTCGTTTTCTTCTTCCTTTGGGGACCACTTCAAAGAAAAGGGTCACATGGCAATGCTGAACATTCCTTTGATGGCCGTAGCTTCTCTTGTTTGTTTGGGAGTAAAACCAAACTTCAATCTTGGCAGGACACTTTAAATGCAGGAAGATGCAAATAAAATGAATCCCACTGGTGGCGATTTTGCTTTGATCGTCTTTGTGTTGGAATGCATGAGAAATTTACCAGCTGAATTTTGGTGAGAAAAGCGGGGTATACCCTGTACAAGGGTTCCCCAGCTATCTTTTGGTTAGAAAACCAAGGTACAGCCTGGCATAGTGTCCCAAGTAGAATATTGGCAAGAAAAGTGGGATACAACCTTGACTGGTTGCCCCAGTTGACTTTTGGCAAGAGAAGTGGGGAACACCCTAGACTGTTTTCCCCTGCTGACTTTTAATAGGAGAAATGTTGTCTTCTTCCTACACCTTTTCAGGATCGGTCTTAATTTAGGTAAGATGGAAAATTATGTTTTTGGTTGTCTTGTTTATGTTGACATGTGCCTGAAATGAATGAATAAATGAGAAAAAAAAAAAAAACAGGTACACCATTGGACTGGTTTGCCCTGCTTACTTATATCGAGAGCAATGGGGTCCAACCTGGGCTGGTTACCAGCCATTCGAAGGGCACATCTAAACAAACACCGAATGACACTGTTCTAGTTCATTGTTTGCATTGTTTGCATGCAGCACAATTTGGAATTTAAAATTTCTTGTGACTTTAGAGGCATATTTTTTGGGGAGAAAAAAAGAAACTTAAATGTGAAATTCAGAATGTTGAAATTTAACCCTGGAGAACCCATGGGGTCAAATTTGGCCCCTATAAATTCTGCTACTCAAATGCTACCCTTAAATCCCAAAGGGTCAAATTTGGCCCTAATCCTAAATTAGGATTAAAGCATTGAATATTTGGAAATACAAAACATTGTTC
>CAAKHF010020161.1:0-17858 GCA_901007745.1 Hippocampus kuda | reverse complement strand
TGGATGGATGGATGCCCCCCCCCCCCCTATCTGTCGGACCTTCTTCAAATTTCCGTTCCCTCTCGTTCCCTCAGGTCCTCAGCCTCCCTCCACCTCTGTGTCCCCTCTGCCCGTCTCAGCACGATGGGGTGCAGAGCTTTCAGCCGCTCTGCCCCCAAACTCTGGAACTCACTCCCACCCGACATCCGTAATATTGACTCTTCCAATATTCAAAACTCATCTCAAAACCCACCTATTTAAAATTGCATATTCGGTTTAAACTCATCGCTTTTTATTATTTATAATTTCATCTGTGGTTTTATTGCTCTTTTTTGATTGTAAAGTGTCATTGGGTATTTTGAAAGGCGCTTATAAATAAAATGTATTATTATTATTATTATTATTATTATTATTATATAAAAAAAACGAGAATAAAATGTATAGGTCCATAGAACACCGGTTTAAAAACTGTCCTGAAAGACGAAAAGGCATAATAAACATATACCTCCCCAAAAAAACTTTTATATGGTAAAATTTAGACTCCGCCCCCCCAAAAACTGTTTATATTTTAAAACAACTCGACACCACTCAAGATGATTTTGATGAAAAAAAATAAATGGAGTTCACCTGAAGGTAATGAGTGGCCAACTTCATGGTGGTGGTGGAATATGAATGCAATGCTAAGAATTAGTTTTTTCAAGTCATAATTGTTTTCATAGTTAAAAAACAGGTCCGTGGAATGGAATATGAAATTCACAAATAAGAGGTCTTGTGATAACAAGACAAACACAAGGATGCTTCTTTCAGATCCACAAATTCAAAATGAAAGTTATGACTGGTCGCTTACAGAGACACAAGAAAACAGACTTTCATGTGTCTTTTATCACAGCTTTATTAGTTTAATAGTTTTTTTCCCATTGGTGTTGACATGTTGTATTGTCGGTTTGAATTGATTTATTTTTTGACTTGACTGGTGTTAAGAACACTACTCACAAATGAAAAAAATAAGACCTACTGTAGATTTGAATCCATACTCAAGCTCCACAGATAAATAGAAACAGTAGTGTACATAAAGTTGAATTCGAGTTTTAAAATGAATGGGTTTATGAATTTGATACCGATTCAGAATTAACAGCTAACCTTTGAAGTTTTAGCGTGTATGACACCAACTGCTGACCTCTTTGCCCCCTCCTGGCCCTGGAAAACACACAGTGCATCAGGTTGGTCTCATTTCTGTTTACGCAAGTGAAATTGCTTCCACACACTTTTGTGCACATTTCCTGAAGCCGATAGAAGTGCACTTAACCAAAAGCGGTCACGGCACACGCACGTTTTAGTAGGCTGAGCATGAAACATCAACACACAGTCATTGCTGATGAATGCTGGTCGTGGCGACAGTCTAATAAGAGCCTTTTTGACTCACCGGCCATTATCCAGTCTCCTGGTGTGTGTGTGTGCAAACTGAATGATGTGTAGTTGACAACTGGCCAAAATCAACCTCTTGTTTTTCAGCACTCACGTTTGATTTAAAACAAACATTTGTTCATCGTATTATAACACTGTAATTTAATTTGAATAGAAAAAAACCACAGCCACTAAAAACAATAAGATAATATGAGGCTCTAGAGAGTTGACATCAGTAAATCTAAAAGTGACTGCATAGGGACTGAATATGGAAAGTTCCCAAGTGTAAATATACAGTGCAGTAAATTGGGGCCTCTGAGCTTATTCGCTTGAATGCTTATTAGAATCATTAAAATCCTACCAGCTAAATACGGTATTATTTGGACAACATATTTTTTTAACAACAAAATGATGACTATACAGTATACAGGAGTATCTCACAAAAGTGAGGACACCCCTGACATTTTTGTTGCATTATATTTTGTGGGCTAAGAAACGGGACTTTGCTGCAAAGTAGCCAATGTTGTCGAACAAAATAAATTCACTGTCCTCTCAAATTAACTCAATAGACACTAATGTCTAAACCAGTACACCTCAAAGTGGGCTCCCTGGTGGTCCAGTGGTTAGCGCGTCAACCTCACAGTGCAGAGGTCATGGGTTAGATCCCGCCTCCGGCCTTCCTGTGTGGAGTTTGCATGTTCTCTCTGGGCCTGCGTGGGTTTTCTCCGGGTTCCTCACACATTCCAAAAACATGCATGGCTGATTGAACACTCCAAATTGTCCCGAGGTATGAGTGTGAGCGCGGATGGCTGTTTGTCTCTGCGTGCCCTGTGATTGGCTGGCAACCGGTTCAGGGTCTCCTCCGCCTAATGCCCGAAGACGGCTGGGATAGGCTCCAGCACCCCCCACGACCCTTGTGAGGATGAAACGGATTGGAAAATGGATGGATGGACACCTCAAATTGAAACTGTCCAAACTGGCTGCAAAGTTTCAGTATGTGGCGTGGCCACTATTATTTACTCTAACCTTGTGGGCATGGAGTTTTTTAGCGCAGGTACAGGTCGCCACTGGAATCCTCTTCCACTCGCCACAGACGACATCACAGAGCTGGTGGATATTAGAGACCTTGTGTTTCTCCATCATCTATGTTTGAGGATGCCCACAGATCCTCAATAGGGTTTAGGTCATGCATGCTAGGCCAGTCTAGAACATTTACCTTCAGTCTTTTGGCAAGGCAGTGGTCATCTTCAAGGTGTGTTCAGGAGTCATTATCTTGTTGGAAAATTGCCCTGCAGCACCCTCTCAGAACTTCAGTATGTCATAGGAGTGTTGACGTGTTGCCCTTAATGAAATGTTGTTCCCCAGTGAAGACAATACGTACGCCACCTAAGAACACAACACTCCAACCACCGTGCTTGACTGAATGGAAGACGCGCTTGCCTTTGTATTCCTCATCTATAGAAACTGTCACTCATGCTTGTTACTATCTGAACCAAATACATGGAAGTTGATTTTGGTCTCATCAGACCACAGGACATGGATCTAATAATGCATATCCTTGTCTGCTTTATTTCGTTTTTTGCAGGCTTTCTTTTGTGTCATCTTTTGAAGAGGCGTCCTTTTTGGATGGCAGCCACACAGACTACTTTGATGCCGTTAGTCATGTGTGGTCTGGTCACCCACAGGGTGACCATCCACCCTTTACACATCTGCAGCAATGCTTGGAGCACTTGTGCAATAACCTCTGGATTATGATGTTGAACAAGTGCACTCAATGTCTTGGGTCAACCATGATAAGGTGTGTTTTGAGTGGAAACTGTCCTGTTCAAGGGCTGTTCTTGGCCCCTGTGCTGCAGCTCCATTTTAGGGTGTTAGCAAAATTCTTTGACATTCTTGATGTCGAGCAAAAACTTCTTTCAGATGCTCAGTGACTTTTTTTTTTGCCATGAGTTGCCTTATTTAACTCTCAGTGAAGAAAGGGTTCCGTCAGTCGTCATCTGTACCTGTGGGTAAAAAACAAAAAACAAAAAACAAAAAACAAAAAGGACGTTTCGCTTCTCTCACAGAAGCTTCATCAGCGGTAGACAACTCTGAAGTCTCCGTGAAGACTCCGGGAAATTGTTGTGCGCTAAAAGCTGAGCGTGGCCTATTTGAGGACTGGTTGGGGATGGTTAGTCACGCCCCTAGGTGACTATTATGAGAGGGTGTAAGAGCAATTTCACTAAATGTCACACACATGCTCACCATTCACAGCGTTCGTAACTCTATTGAGTCACATGGCACCAGGGAGGAAAAATGACTAACTGAGCCGAATTCTGACATTTTCACTCGTGGGTATACTCACTTTCGTTTTCTGTTGGGGTGAGGTTGGGAAACTGACTAGGCTACAGGTGTCAAACTCCGGATTTTTATCCTGCATGGTTTCCACCTCTGCCTGCTGCAACACACTTGATTCAAATGATCAGGATTGTTTTCAGGCTTCTGCAGAGTTCTGCTGATGAGCTGATCATTTGAATTAGATGTGTTGCAGTAGGGAGAGATGGAAAGCCTGCAGGAAAGCAGTGTCAAGGACTGGAGTTTGACATTTACGGGCAAGAGCATACCTTTATTATTATTTAAAAAAAAAAAAAAAGATAAAGCTTCTTTTTGAGCCACTCTTTTGTTGCCCCAGTAGTATGTTTGGGGTTATTATTATGCTGAAGAACAATCCAACCTATCCATCCTTCGTGTTCTGGCAGAGGAAAGATGGTTTTGATCCCCTCACAAAAAAAAAAAGAAAAAAAAAAGAAAAGCATTGTTTTGCAATCATTACGAGGGAATAAGAGCTAGGTTTTTTTTCCCCTTCCATGTCACCATTGGGGGCTCCATACCTACCTCCCAAAGACAGCTGGGATAACCTCCAACACTCCCGGGACCGGAGTGAGGGGGAGTCGATGTTCAGAAAATGAATGGATGAACTTTGGTTTGGAAATTAGTCTTTTTTTTTTTTATCTACCAGTGCCTTCTCTTTTGTGAGTCAGAGAGCTTCTTTGACTGACTACATTCCGTCACGTCACAGCCTGCGGTGTCAACAATCTGAGGAGAACCGCAAACAAAACACACACCCATGAAGAATTCTGCTTGAAAATATTGAACATATTCATTATATAAGACTTATTTTGGATCTTGGACTGAAAAAAATAACGGTGTGTTAAAATTACTCCATTTTATTTCATCTGGTGGGGGCACAAAATAAAATCATCTGGATCCAGATATATTTTTTAAGTCGATGTATAGTCTACTTAAGAAATGTATCTGGATCCAGAGGACAAAATAAAATTGACTAAATTCAACAAAAACTTTTTTCAGTGTATTGTCAGGACAAATCTACTCTTAACACACCTCACACATAAGGATAATCATATAAGACAATCTTTTCGGAAGGTTAACCACCTAGGTTGGGAAAGGGCAAAATTGATACAAAAACAATTTTTGATTGATACAAAAACAACCCGGCTGTCTTTTTGTGTGTACCCGGCCTTTGACTCAAGTTGCCAATTTTAGGACTTGCCACTTGCTTGGGTAAAACTTATGAAAGATCCCACTTTACTTTGACTTGGTATTCATGAGAAGCCATCTGACTTTAGGTTTCAAACACGACTCTTTCAGTTTGCTGTTCAATATCAGCATTTCCAATATAGTGTGCCATTTGTTTTCTTTTTTGAAAGAATTTTTATTTGTCCATACTACAACAGCAACACAGAATTCTGTTCTAACTGTCTGCCATGTCCCATGGCTAGCTGCTCTCCTTCCACTCGCACCCGGTACTTGGCTTTCCCATCCAATCAAATCAGCACTTAATTAACATTGATTCAAATCCTTAAACTCATAAAACTCTTAACACTCTTTCACATAACACATAACTGCACGGTCTTTAACAATTTTAAAGGTGCATTCTTCGCATCAACCAGTTAGGTCAGCTGTTAAAACAGCCACTCTAATGTAACTTGTTAGTGATTTTTAAAACTTTGAAACTCTGTACACTTAATAAACTGACCAAAATTTGCAAACACAAAACTTCTGTATTTTGTGTTTTTTATGCTGTTTTGACTGATTTTCTATTTCCAACATTAATAACCTATAGGACAGTCAAAGTAGGCGACTATGAATTTCTTAATGAGCAAATTTTCAACAGTACAGTATCGTATAGCGGTAACTATTATCACCATTGTAAATATATTTGTCAACTCAACGATAACAACTGATTAGTTGAAACATTTATGAATAACTACTGACAGCTCTGCCCACCCTTCGAATGTAGTTTAGTGTCCAACACATCTCAGTGCCAGTTTTAAATGAATTTTTAGGCAAAGAAAAGGAATCCTTTCAGGGAGTCTTGGCTTGAAAACTGCTGGGAAATCCTCCCTCAGATCATTTCTTTTTACCGGCACCTGCTGTCTTTACTTCATGCATGCTGTTTTCTCTTTTCCCCCCACTCTCTGTTCGCTTGTGCTCTGCAGTCCCTTTTGAAGTTTTCAGGAGTCCTGTGGCTTCCAAAGGGTCAAGAAAGGGCAACCTACTGTCTGATCGAAGGAAGAGCGTGGGATAAACGTGTGGTACCACCTGTCCTTGCTGCTCTGAGTTGACGCCACCGGTGTCACTGTACTTACACCTCTCTTTCTCACCTCGTATTGCTTACACATGATTTCCGTCTGTTTACATACCAGCAATGTAGAAACTGCATGGCGAAATCACACACTTACGGTAGTAGACCTCGTGCCCAAGTGTACAGGGATGCGTTGCGAGTGTAAGGACCCCTACTGTCTGACAACCGTCACACAGAGACAAATTAAGAAGTCGCACTGTTAAAAGCCCACCCTTTGATTACACTTCACAATATTGAGGACTCATTCTAGAGCAAGCCCAGAGGAGCGGGGGTATTTGATTGAGGGAAAGAACTGAGTCCTGTGGAGAGAGTCAATTATTGGTCTGGGGTCACACAGAGAATGGAAGGAGGCATCTGAAAGACCTTCAAGATGGAACATTTGCCTTTCAAATAGCACCCGTAGATCAAACCTTCTGAGGATTTGTTGGTCTGTCAGTGGGTGTCTCCATTGTAGCGAAGAATTGCCTTCTTCTGCCTCAGTTTCCTGTCCTGTGTGCCCGGAGAGATTTGTCCCACAGAATCCTCGGGAGCAGGGTGATCCAAAATTAGGCTTCAAAGCAAAGTTTGATGCTGACAACTCCTCAAACTTCTGTATAACTTTACACATTGACTGGAGGGGAATATCCCTGTGCCCCGGCTTCTACTGGATCCACAGGGCCCTCTATTGGCTGAGTCCTTGCTGTGGAAAACATAGAGAGGAGGAGGGGAAGCCAACAACGTAATCGTAGCCAACCCTGACCGAGGCCCAGAGTTGGCAACACTCCTGATGGATTAAAACGGGTAGGCAGAGTGACGCGGTGCTCCCGGGTCACAGGGTTATGGAAACTCAGAGCACCACCTCCAATGTTAACAAACAGTCCGATGGTTTTGAGCTAAGGTGGGTCAATGTTGAGTAACTCTCTTGTCCCATCATAAACGGCAAAAAAATGACAAACCCCGTCTTTCAAGCAACCAGCCTTCATGAACGTCTAGAGAGCTCACACCTGAAACAACAAAAGTGTGCAGTAAGTGAAACATGCAGTAAGCTAACATGCATTTTGCAAGAGATGTTCTGTCACTTTACAATACTGTCTATCAACTGGTTGTGTGGCTTTGGTCGCATCGCCATTTGGTTGATGACAACACCCTGGTGACCATCACCCTGTTATTAACTGGTCCAATCCAGTTTGTTGTTTGCCTTTTGTGCCTAGAGTGAGTTCTACACACACACTCAACCCGGATAACCATTGGACCAACTTGACAACTAAAATGTGGTATTTGACTAGTGCTGTTCAGTGAACAAGTCAAGTCAACTTTATTGTCAAATATGCTCTATGTGCAACATACAGCTCAGATGAAATTTTTTTCCTCTCAACCACAGTGCAGCCACAGGAGCGAGAGGAGCCGCTGCGGCTAACCGCGCCGCCATCAACAGAACAGTTAAAAAAAAAAAAAAAGGACAAAATAATACACCACAACACATCAGACACAGACAGTCATGCAATCTTAACCACTTTTTCTGCACACACTTGTTGTTTAAAGCAGTTGTAGATGAAAGAGGAGCGAATCAAAATGTCCTTTCACCAGTGGATCAGAGACATCATGCTGAAAATGTGCACACGTCTGCTACAAGCTAAGTTTGAAAGCAAACGAGAAGCTGTAGCGTCCTTTGACGAAAAAAACAGATTGGCTCACATCTCCTGTCCCATGTAAATCCGCTTCAATTCCAAACGGCGACTCTAAGTTCTCCATACGCATCCGCGCTCAGGACTGACGCTCCTTTCTTCTCATCGTTGGCTCCACAAACCATCCATCCATCCAACCGCTGACTGTCCAACAGCGCCGACATTTCCGCTAAACAAAACGGAGCTGTGAAAAATGCTGCCCATTACAGGCGCAAAAAACACAAACGCCGACAGTCAAATGGTGCCGACATTCCTCCCAATCAAAATCAGTTGTTGTACACGCGTGCTGCTGAGAAGTCGCAACCACCAAGCACAGATTCTTCTCCTTTGACGAATGTTGTGGCCAAAAAAATACTGAAAACAATCCACATCAGGTCCGCACGACGTAAAAACAAGCACCATGTGACAAAACAAAACACAAAAACAAACATCGACACTTCCCTGGTCCCAGAACGGTTGGAAGAAGTTGGGATGGACAAAAGCACAATTGCTCATGCTTGAGCATCAGTGCCCAATCTGCGTATGCTCACAATGGGATGATTAATGCCGTTGTTCTGCCGCCAATCATTAATCACCACCTCTTTGTCCAGTACCGGTAAATATAACCAGACTGAGTCAAAATAGGCCACAAAGTCATGAACTTTGCAGCAATGCAGGGTTGTATTTTGGAGCAATGGCACACAAAAATGTGCTTTAGGACTCCAGTCTCCAGTCAACCCCGGTGAAAGCCATTATCCACAAATGGAGAAAACATGGAATACTGACTAACATCCAGCCAACACAAATGACCCCAAGAGCACAGAGGCAACTCATCCAGCAAGTCTGAATGGACCCCAGGATAACAACTAAAGAATAGGTCATGTCCCTCGCTTCAGTTAAGATCAGTGTTCATGACAACTAAGGACATCAAGGAAGAGACTGGGCAAAAACGACATCCATTTGCAGATGTGGGTGTGTCTCTCTCCACAAAAGATGATGGGCTATGGTTTTTGATAGATGGGGTGTGAAAGGATTCAAGAACTGTTCAATTTGAAAATGGAACCATCTAACTCAGCTCAACTCAGTGGGCTTACAATTCGATTCAATATGGTACGTCTCAGTCTGAGTTGTGTAATGCAACGCCTTTTTGTTGTCATTTTACGGACATTAAAATGAATTTGCTAATCCTGTAAATGTGCCATTTACTTCTAAGATATAGCTCTGCAATAAAAGACATTTAGATACGTACCTCGATTTATTTAAAAGTGGAATGATTTGATTCCGTTCGATTCAATGCAATGCATTCGCATCTTTTAAATCAAAAAACGATTTTCGGATTCAAACTTTTTTGTGACATCCCTAAAGCCCGTATCTCACTGAGCTGCAAAGGTTTGTAAGTGTGTGTGCATATAACTCATGTTTGTTTTTATTGTCAGGGTTCGATCAGTGTTGCAAATAGTTGCAAGGACATTCGGCAGCCATTCCCATACAGTTTTAATGGTTGCAAACAGTTCTTGTCGCCATCAAATTTTGATTATGTTCAAAATTTCTTTGCGACAAGAAAAAATGTTTGAGACCATTAAAATTGTTGGCGAACATCTTTGTGACCTTGAACAAATCCTGACAAAAAGACAACATGCTTTGTGCCCACACACATTAATAGTTGAGTCAGTTTTGAAATGATTTATCGCGGTCGCAATTTTTTGTCACAAAAATCTTGCATTTAAACAGGGGTGCGTACACTTGATAATCGCTGCAGGTTTAGCAGCGTTTACAGTATTTTGTGTTGTTCACCAGCTTTTTCACTTCAGTAGCAGCATTTAAGGATTGCACTTTTCTTGGCCTTGTTTCACTTACGATGAAGTGGTCTGTTGCGTTTTATTTGCTGATGGTTATTCATAAATTGTTCGTAAGTCAATATTTTTTTTTCCTAATTTTTAATAAGCAACACTTATGGTGACCTTTTAAAAAGTAATCTCGCACCTGACAAATACATTTTACAAAAAACTAAAATGATTAAAAACGAAACCAAAATTAAGCATTTTCTCAACTTCTAAAACTAGATTAGAATATTACAAATCTATTCTACAAACGAATTAAAACTAACTGATATTGAGGAAAAACTGTCAAAATGAACTGAAAACTAAACGACAATGAAAAATCCAAAACTATAATAACCCTGCTGTTGATGTTTTAAAAAAATTGAATTAAGGTTTTGGAGTGGCCAAGTCAAATTCTGTACATCCATCTGACTCCAATATTGTGGGATGACCTTGAAAAGGTTGTTCTATAGTCGAAAAGCCACTGGTGTCGCTAATTTAACGCAATTCAGCAAGGAAGACTGGGCCAAAATATCTCCACATTGCCAGTTATCGAAAAGCTTGATTTCACTTAATGCTGCTGAGGGTGGCCAAAACATTTATTAGGTTTAGGGGGAAAGTACTTTTTTTTTTTTTTTTTACAAATAGCCAGGTAGCGGTGAATATTTATCCTCAGTTTAATAAATAGAATCACCATTTATAAATTTACATGGGCTACCTTTGTCTGGGATTTACGTGTTAAATGATGTTAAACAAGTGGATAAACTAAGCAAAAAAGTAAGAATTTAGGAAGAGGGTGAAAATCTTTTTTTAAAGGCACTCTACTTACCTTGACAACTGTTAACCTCCTGACACAATATGATGCAGCAATATTGTTGGGATTTGTTATGAAATGAAGGAAATACATCGTTTTTTTTGGGGGGGGGCTTTTTTTTTTTTTTGGCATGAATCAGCCCCAATAATAGGTTCAAATGCCAGTTTGGGTGAACTGGAACATCTAGTCAGGTCCCTAGGTAGAGCAAAATGTAAACCGAAAAAAAATGGAGACTACATACTGCTATGTATTATATCGTTGTGACAATATAACAGCCCGGTAGGCCAGTGGTTTGCAAGTCGACTTCAGAGGACAGAGGTACCTGGTTCAATTCCAGCTCTGGCCTCCGAGTGTGGAGTTTGCATGTTCTCCCCAAGCCTGCGTGGGTTTTCTTCCTCCCACATTCCAAAAACATGCACGGCAGGCTAATTGAACACACTAAATTGTCCCTAGGTGTGAGTGTGAGCGTGGATTGTTGTTCATCTCTGTGTGTCCTGCGATTGGCTGGCAACCGGTTCAGGGTGTCCCCCGCCTACTGCCCGAAGACGGCCGGGGTAGGCTCCACCACCCCGCAACCCTTGTGAGGATAAAGCGTATCAGAAAATGGATGAATGGATGGATGGACAATAGAACATGCCGACAGTTCACAGACAGATCTAGTCTGAAGTCTGATGCCTTACCCTCAACAGACTGCTCCATCGCCTCCTCCTGTAGTACTACATTGCCCTCAGCTGGTGATGTCTTGAAACTGCAAGCACTGTCACCTGAATTTAATCGCTCAGGTTTCCAAACAGCAAAAACACCCGTCCAACCGTCTGTTTTCTCAACCACTTCCCCTTATTAGGGTCACAGCCAGGTAAGATGGACCCTCTCCCAGTTGAGAGGTACGCCCTGGGCTGGTAACAAGCCAATCATGTACATATTCACACCGACAGTAAAAAAAAAAAAAAAAATGTTGGTTGATCACATCAAGACATGTTGTCCCATTTAGAAAACTTAAAATCCACATGTGGTAATTTTAAAAACAATTTATTTGGATCAGGGTGATCCAATCCTGTGTTGCATAGAAAAACTGGCAAAAAAGGAAAAAATGTATTACCTGATCCTAGATTGCAAAAAATACCTGCCATATTTCCAAATCCAGATCCTTTTGAATATCAACATTGAGAAAAAAAAAAGTTTTTGAACAACTGGCCCATGAGTTTAAAAACAAGTTAACCACCCTTCTCTTACCTAAAGTGAGCGGGGCATAATGAATTAGTCAAATGTTCATCTCTTTTCTCAACTGTCACAATTGTTAAAACAAGTTGATTTGAAGCCTGTTCATGTTGTGTGCAATTTCAAAGGCATTTTGATAAAAAAAAAAATGGACACAAAAAACTTCAGGGGCATTCAACTTTAGAAATTCAAGTGACATTAAAAACAGTCTTAACACTATTCCATTCAGAAAAGTGCCTTGTGTCTCGATGCATGTTATAACAAAAAAACATCGTGTGAACGAACCCATCAGTCAATCATATTTTGTATGTTAGGTGATGCTTTCTGAGGGAGCGCTTGCATTATATTTCACAAAATAAGACGCATACACGAATCTACTCACATTGTGCTATCTCTTCATACGCAGCCACTGAATTTCACAATGGAAGAAATTTGGACAGTGAATAACACATGTGCTTCAATTAATTCATGAAAGCTCTTACTGATGGTGGTGGTTGGTGTGGTTCAAATGCCACCCCGCTTTGTACACATCCGGACTTGAGAGTGGGATATTTTGGGAGACAGGATAGAGCAGTTGACCACGTCCTACATGGCAGCTCCACATCATACAAACAAAATGGAAAGAACACTGAGCAGTGGGGAGACTGACTTGACCTCTTGCGTCCTTCCAGTGAATACACATGGTATGAGAACATGGCAGGATTCAAATCTGGTCATTATCTCTGTTACAAATAGGACATTTGGAGAACTCTTGAAATCCCTCATCATACTTGCTATCCCCACTGTCAATACAGTATGTTTATTTTTTCTCGGACAAAAGTTCATTTGTGACATTTTTGAGCTTAAGCAAATGCTTTGCCATCTTTTAAGACGGCCTCATTTCTTCTTATGTCAACAAAAGTTTTTGCTCACACCTCATGTTTGTCATCTGAGCTTACTTTGAATTAATGAATAAAAAACATTACTGTTAAAAACATAACTATTTCCATTTACTGTGTGAAAGTGTGACTGTCTTTATCCAATTATGATATGCTCTTCAGAAGGCAAGGCCTCAGGCTTCGGTGAACAACTCCCCATCCTTTTGTTAAGAAGACATCCACCTAGATGCAGATGCTGTGGTGTTGGGAGATATCCCGCCGAAGTAAAAATGACAAAATTCACTCTTCTCTAAAAGACCAAAAGCACAGCGACAGCCCGGAGGATATAAAGACATAATCCCCATGTTGCACTAACTCCATTGTGTCCCAAATGACTGTTGTGGCTGCATGATGTAGAATGGGTGGATAGCTGATAAAAGAGTAAAAGGGGGTGGTCGTGACAATACCGAACCTTTGAAAAGGCACTTACTGCTTGGTGTTGCTATGGAAACAATCCTTGCCATATTGATAGAGCACCTGTGTCAAAGTCAAGGCCCCAGGGCCAGATCTGGCCTGCGACTTCATTTTATGTGGCCCGCGAAAGCAAACCCTCTGTCTACTTCCATGATCCTTTCTTAAATCTGTACCGAAATCTCAAATTGTCATACGAAATAAATGAAACGGTGACATTGTGCAATAATTTTGTTACCCTGTTAATACTCACTTGAGCAATAATTGAACAAATACTTGTCTGATTTCAACACGAGTGAGCCATCTTTTTTTTTTCTGTGTGTGTGTACAAGTAATAATACGATGTGATGAATAAACATTTCTTTGGTTTCACGGTCTTAATGGCCCTGCGAGGGAAGATGTAACTCCAAAGTGGCCCCCGACAAACATGAGTTTGACACTCCTGCCATAGAGAGACACAGCCACAAAAGTTTATGTGTTGGAAAGATCTCTTGCCTGGATAAAATGTGTGTGCGCATGTTCTCGTCTATTTAATAAGCAAAGCAAATTTTTCTTCCTAAGTTACACCAAAGAGGCCAGCCAAAATACTAGGATCCGTACAGCATCCCTCTTCAACACTGTTTATCCTGAACGGGGTTGTGAGGAGTTGCTGGAGCCTCTCGCAGCTGACTTCGGGCCGAAGGCAGACTCCATCCTTAACTGGTCGCCAGCCAGTCACAGGGAACATACAGAGACAAACAACCAATCACAGCCACATCCACATCGTCACTGAGTGGGAACCGATCCCACACTGCCTGCACACCATTCAGGCAAATGTACCACTACACCATCAGCAACTCCTGTATTCAGTTGACTATTCACACACTCCTATAAGAAAACATATGAATTGCACATATTCAAAGTTCATTTGCTGGTGGGGAGAAGGTGGACATTTTTGACATGGTGAGTGAATTTGGTGTTGACATGACAAGATCAGTTCAAAAGACATTTAGAATATTATTTGTGCCTGGTGCAATCCTGTAATCCACAACCCCAAAGATTTGCTGATTATTAATTGTCTGGCAACAATAATTGATGATTTAGATTTCCGGCTAACTCTGGGGCTGTCTGCAGTAAGGGAACATATGTCCTTCCAGAGGATGTCTTGACAGCACGCCGTCATCCCTCGGAGCCCCAACACAGTCTCAGTAAGAGTGATATCACAGAATTTAATGAACAAAGGGAGCACTTTAACATGTGGAATACGATATTGAGAGATGTGTCAGAAAATGACAAATCAGTAAAATATCGACATAGGTATAAATTCAAAGTGACTACCATAAAGTAAATCAAAGTAGTGGACACATCACAACAGAAATGACAAACAGGATCTTATCTTCACAAGAATCAAATTACTATCTTGATTGTCCAGTATAAGGCACAAACTAACCAATACAGAAAGTTCTTAAATTATTTTAGTGTAGACAAAATAAAAAAATTAAAAAAAACAAATTTCCTAATTTTATCAATGGGCTCTTCAGTTTGTTGGCAAATGGCACCTTGCTCACATTGTGAAGGTTAAGGGTAAATTCATAAGTGCGTATCAATATTTCAAGTTATTTGAGGAAAAACTCACTGCATGGCAAAGGTTGGCACGGCCCAAGTGTTGTTTTTTTTTTGTCAGGGTTCGGTCAAGGTGGCATACGGTTATTCCTAACGTAATGGCATGGACAGATATAAATATTTACACTAGCTAAAGAACTGAAATGAATTTCAAAATATTTTACAATAGATAGAAATGTTGCAGGAAGCAGAGAAAATGTCATCAGCTTTGAAGTAGGTGTCTTGATAGATCTTCACAGATGGTAAATTGCTGTTGTTTATTTGGCAT
This sequence comes from Hippocampus kuda, assembly GCA_901007745.1. Classification (NCBI taxonomy): domain Eukaryota; kingdom Metazoa; phylum Chordata; class Actinopteri; order Syngnathiformes; family Syngnathidae; genus Hippocampus; species Hippocampus kuda. The sequence goes on along the minus strand of CAAKHF010020161.1, from coordinate 3,137 downwards.
CCGATCATCTCTCTCTCTCTCTCTCTCTCTCTCTCTCTCTCTGTGTTGAGTGTTGGATATGTGTGTGAATTTTTGTGCTTCTATATATAGTATTTGTTTTGTATATGTACAGTATATATATATATATATATATACAGTATCTATATACAGTATCTATATACAGTATATATATATATATATATATATATATATATATATATATATATATATATATATATATATATATATATATATATATATATATATATACAGTATATATATACAGTATATATATACAGTATCTATATATATATATATATCATCACTTACTTCACTTTGTGTCATCGACAAACTCAAAGATATGGCTTCAAGAGACTTGTGCCATGGGCTCAAAAGTGTGGTCCAAGATTCCACATCTCATCTGTGCATGTGATGGAGGAATGCACAGTGCATGTTGTCAGCGGTGTCTCGACAGTCCCCCAGTGAGCAGTGTGCTGTGTGCATGTGATTGGGCAACAGATCTACTTGCATTAAATTTTGTGATTTTGGTCAGGATAATGGTGAAATACATTTTCCTGCAATTTAAGCTGTCTATTAATAGCCATTCTTCAATGGTGTAAATTTGTGGTGTATTCCAGTTAATTCTGATAAATTCATGCAGAGTAAATGTTAAAAATATTGCATTTCTCCCATAATGCCACTGGCTATTGACTTGCATAGAGTATGTGCAAATTTAAAAAAAAAGAAAAAAAAGAAGCTATGTTTTTAGCATTTGGCTTATTTAAATGGTGATCGACCCAAAAAAGATGCCGCCCCACTGGGCATTTGCCCTCAAGACCAGATATGGTCAGTCCAGCCGTGGCTACAGTGTTCTGCATTCGAGGAAAGTGGGGTAGTTATTGAAGGCGAGCATATATTCAAACAATAAATGTTAGTGCTTCAGTAGCGATGCTTACTACTTCTTTGCAAAATACAAAGAATTGTTGTGACTGGTCAGAATGTAATATATAATTTTATTTTAATCACCTAGCCGCTGATTGATTCGAATGAAATCCTTTCCACAAGCATGATTACAGTACAGTATATATATAGAACTAGAATACTGTACCAGAAATTGACATTTCCTTATTTTGGTATAATTTGGTTCACTAATCATTCTGCTAATTGAATTTCGTTAAGTCGTCAACAAAATAACAAAGAGACGAGAGTTACTGTTCCCAGCAATGGTCACGATGAAGTGAAACGAGGATCCCAGGAGTATTAATCTATTTAGTTTGAAGAGCAAAGCCGGAACTGCATGCAAATAGTGTAGAATGCTGCTGGTTCATCACATGATAGCTCAAAAGCGGATTTGCAGACAAATGAGCCAACATGGGAACCTCTAACGGATGTCTACCCAACTTTTAAAACTTTTTGGAACGTTCGCTCAGCCTTGCAACCCATTTGAATTTTTCGCCCATATCAAACACCTATTTCCGGCGTTGCAATGTTAGCCACGAAACATTTTTTCGAGTCTCCGTCCAGGACATGTCACTGATTAACTTTCATGATCTAAAGTTTATAGACGTGCTATTCATCAACAACAATAAGCAGGATATACAAAAGGAAATTTAAAAAAAAGAAAAGGTGAGATTTGTGAGGGTAGTCGAGTTTCAAGATGTCAGAGCGGACCCCTCTCCTCCACTACCGCCTCTCCACCAGCGTCAATGAATCCGAGCTGCGGGCACCTCCGACCGGCCAGGTGCCCGAGGAGCACCCGGTCATCCCCCGGCACCGGGTCTCTCACTCGAGTCAACCAAAGAAACTGTCCACTTTCTTCGGTGTGGTTATTCCAACCTTGCTGTCAATGTTCAGCGTGGTTGTATTTCTGAGAATCGGTGAGTCTTGATGCAAGTGTCCAGTAAAGCAATGTTATTTCTTCAAATGCGCACGCTCTGCTGTATATGGAGTTTATCTGTACTATTTTGAATCTTGACTCTTTCTTTTGTATTTCATTAAAAGGTTTTAGTGAGATAGATGTCCACCCAAACGTCATAAGATGCCAATAGTTGCGAGTTAACCACGTAAAATAGGCTCATTCATGCTCAATGTTGTTTTCCTTCTTGAGATTATTTTTTTATCTATTTATTTATTTAACATAAATGAACGGTGTTCACAAAGCATATGGAGGATATGGATAGGAACTAAATATTAACATTACACCTGTTCTTCCTGTTACGAGTCGGTTCCTGTTACTGCACGCACGCACTATCTGGTTTAACATGGAAACTCGTAGGTTTGTGCATCTCTTGTAAAACACGATTCGATACGATTCTCGACAGATGGAGTATGATCAGATTCAATGTAATGATTCAGTCGATTTGATATTGTATGGCTGTAGCTTTTGTGGCGTTTATTAATATGTACATGTAAAATCTCTCCAAAGCCCCAACTATCTAAGTTGATTTAATACAAAGAAACAACAAATCATCAGCAATGTCAAACCGATTGATGTCAGTCATACATCTCATAAAAGATCATTTGTGGCGGATCTCAAGACATGGGGTGTGGTATAATTCAAGGATGCAACGAATCAGAATCAGAATCGATTTTAAAATGTAACCAATCGGTTCATCAAATCAAAATTTTCTGATTCAAATCTTTATTTTTTTTCCACACCCTATGAAATGGTTAATTTTTTTTCACATTGTAGCTGACAAGGTTCAGAAACTAACCAGATGGTGTGCGGATCCCACAAACGCGGACTCAGACAAACTATGAAAAAAAAAATATATATACTGTATTAATAGAAAAACGAAGGACCGATAAAGTATAAACAGAAATAGTTTCTGACAAAGAGCCAGACAAACCCAATATAAACATAAAGTGCTTGCAAACGGCAAGGTAAATTTGTCTTGCTAAAATACACAAAACAAAATGGCAAAGGCAAATGTCCCCCGCCTACTGCCCGAAGACAGCTGGGATCGGCTCCAGCACCCCCCGCGACCCTAGTGAGGATGAAGCGGTTCGGAAGATGAATGAATGAATGAATGAAAATGGCAAAGGCCCGAACACACAAAACTTAAATCAGACAAGAATAATTGGAAAACCAAAATACTTCTAAAACAAAATACTGTTGGAAAAGGAGCGACTTTTAGCGTGAACGCAAGGTCTAGAAA
>CAAKHF010020158.1:4838-18407 GCA_901007745.1 Hippocampus kuda | reverse complement strand
GTGTGTGTGTGTGTGTGTGTGTGTGTGTGTGTGTGTGTGTGTGTGTGTGTGTGTGTGTGTGTGTGTGTGTGCTATGTAAACAGACATGCTTCTATGCATGCGTGTTGTGACTCTCCACTCTTTCCTGCCTGATAAGAATCTGTTTACTGTATACCGGTGATGGAGTAGAATTTTTATGTATATATGGTGCTTGGTCTTGATATAATCGTAGCGCGCCACAAACAATTACTGTATTTTAATCGCTATGCGTGAGATCTGTAACGGATACCAAAAAGATTTCAATAATTCTTACGTGCGTACCAGGCCTTAACCCATTTAGTCCCACCGGTCACATTTGTGAAGGACAACAATGATTTAATTTACAGGGCTCTACAATATTTTTTTTATTACTGATTACTTAAAAGACTTTTAAATGTCTGGGAAAAATTGGGGATTAAATGGGTTAAATGCCAGCACAGTCGGCCTTGCTGAAGTACCTACTTTTGTCGGCAGTGAAAGTGCAAGTTAAAAAAAACAGTTTTTACGGACTGTCACTCACATGACAAGTGTACAGTCGTCCCGTCCCCTATAGCGCTCATCCCAAATGCTGACATCATCACCAGAGTCACCTCACCTGTAACACAAACTTGCTCACGCATCTCGTCTTTTCTCAAAGCAAGCACCGCGGGCTATGTTCAGCCACTCCCCATCTTTCCATCCCTCCCTGGGGTCGCTGCTAGTCCCGCCTTCCTTCCTCCGCCATCGGACCGAGTGGCAGTTGCTCGCGTCCGCCCTCCGGTCGTCGTCCTCCAAAAACCCGGGCCACCATTTGTTCACATACATGCGCTGCACTGCTGATAATACTTTTCTACCACTTTTGGGCTCCCAAGTTGAACTTCTCCACGGGGGAATAGAAACAGAAGAGACGTCTTCCTCTACTCCGGAACAACATTCAAGTCACAAGGTGGGCCCGAAAGAGCGTTGCGAATTGCCGACAGGTGTCCCGCACTTCAGATCAGATCGACTCTTTCTCCCTCCGGTCGAACCAACAGCCGCCATCAGTAAAACGATGTGGTGATTTTTACAAATCAAACGTTATATATATTGTCCCGAGTCGTTTATTTAGGACAACACGTCAGTCTTGAGGCACAGGTGTAACCAAGTGACGGTGTTGCGTTCACCGCCTTTCCTGTACAAGGGTACAAATGATGCGTGAAGTCCCAGCAGAGTAGTTGAGCTTTTCCCATTACCTCACCTCCTTATGCGGTGTTATTCTGTGTGTTCGGTAGTTTTAAATGATCCAGGAAGTCGCATTTGGATTTGAATGTTAAAGTACAGTCGGGTTTTTCCAGTTGTCTTCTTGTTATTTCAAATGAATATTGAGCTTGAAGTTAACTGTTCAAATGGTGACATTACACGTTTCATTCGACCATTATTCCAGGGCAAACGATCCCACTTTGTCCCTGCAAAAAAGATCCAGGATCTTAGGAGTTTAGGCCTACTTAAAACCAGGGTTGCAGGGTCTGCAATTAAAATATTCACTAATATGTTACAAAGCGTAGAATTTACTTTGTACAGTATTTTAGGTTTGTACTGTATTTGAATTGTTACTTAACTGTCTATAATGACTCTTAACCATGTTTTAGATGACATAAATTGTAGCCATCTACCATGGAACAGTCACGCTTATAAATGCTTATGGATTGAAATTGTCTCTGCCATTCTGCAAACACTGACGCATTCTCTCAGAGATGAACTTTTTTTGTTCTTGCCTGGTCGCCACAGGTGCAGGTGTATCATTTTTGTCAGCTGACTTCTGTTTTGTTGGCGCCGTTGGCATTTACTAATGGAGTTAGAGAGCTTGTCGGACCAGTTTACGTGTGTGTTGATGCTTAGAGAGATAGTAAGCTATCTGAATGAATGTGTAAAGGGAAACAACATTAAGCTGATACACTTATGGCTGAAATTATTTTTAAATTTGTACAGTATATTTAAATACTGGTGAATGGGTTAGGATGTGGCAATGTTGATGATGAATCCTTGTAATGGTGTGGAAGTTTCTGGCATAAACAGGTTTGCATGTGACTCAGTGAAAGAACGGCAAGTGTTGTTTCCCTCTTCCAAACTCCGCCTTCAATTTTTTTTTACTACTTTAGCCTTCGAATTTGAGTTTCTCTTACGTGTCATGGATTTTAGCACCCACATATTTAAATGCAACAGCAAACATTGGTGTTCCATATCAGTTTCACTTATGATATGCTTGTTCCATGTTACCAAATATCAAAGTTAGGAATTTCTCCATTGCGAGACTAATAAAGGTTTTCTTATTCTTATTCTCATTCTTAAATATGACTTGTCCTCTTGTTCTTGAAAGTTCAGCTCACTGAGCAAATCGGCATAAGCAATACATCATCAAGGCTGCAGATGCTGTCGTTTCCAAGGATACATTAGTTGACTGGTATTAGAGCGCGATTATGCCATTGGATTTGAATGTTGATAGCATAATGACAACAACTGCAATGTAGTATTTTTGTCATTACATGCATCCACTTTCGAGGATGAAAACTGGTTGAACTTGAACAACAGTCTTGTATGGCCACCCGCTCTTCTCTTTTTTTCTTCTTCTCACAGTTGGAGAATTCAGCTCATATGTCCATGCAGGTTTAAACGTGCACCAATAAAGTATTGCAATTTAAGGATAATGTTAAAAACAACACCCAGCACAGAAGAGAATCATTCTTGAAAGCTCTGTTGTATGTCTGCTACCTCAGCTATCGTTTGTTGAATACCATTCAAAATCAATATTGCCCTGAAAATAAAATCTTTCTCAAAACTTGAAACTTGGTTGAAAATGTCTCTTGCCCGAAAAACATATTCTATGTGTTTAAAGACTACTTTAATCCCTCAAAGTACAATGTCTATACAAGTCATTTAAAAAAAATTGCCCCCTTTTAAAAATCTTTTTTTTTCATGGTGTAATTTTATACATCTTTTAATTCCAAGATCATCAAATGAATCAGACACTTCAGACACATAAAATTAAAATGAAAAATGTGGCCGATGTGCCACCACTTTACAAAGTATTATGGAAATAGTTACTGTGTAATTGTTGTGTACTTCTACCAACTCCCAAACCTTCCAACAAACAGACACCAAAATACAACCTTTTGTTTCACACTTTGATGCTTGGCTGCTACAACGAATTGAGTGACACGGCCTCAGTCAGGCATTGCATTCAAGTTACTCTCTTACAGAGTGACACTCCTTTATCCAGCTGCACAGAAGGTACACAGAACAGTGAGTCCATATGCCATTTTTATATTCAAGAAACATCTGTGACATTTTATAGTTCTGTATGATAAAGTTTTCCTCTGTGTTGAAACTTATTTTCAAGGAGAAATAATGTATGCATGTTGTCATAGGCCACGGAAGTGATAATCCTTGCGAATGGTTCTTTGTTTTTATGAACACAGCAGCTGTTTCTCTTTTGTCTGTCTTTTTGTTGTTGTTTTTTGAGTATGATGATGGCGCTGCCCACGACGTGTCGATGATGGCTGTTTAGAGGTTGAACGGTTGAACGAATGAGTGAAATCGGTGATATGCAGTGGATAAAGAGGGCAACACGTAGTCTTGTGAGCTTGCCAAGTCCACACCAATGATTTCATACAGGAAACACGTCAATCTAAGTTTTCTTCTTTTTCTGTGATTTCCACTAAGCATGCAGTCCATTATTAAATGTGTAAGATTGATGAGCAGTGTTTTAATCGAAATACCTTTTTCATTTCAGCCATGCTCCTGCCCTCAATTCTACTCTTCCTCGTTGGCCTCTTCATGTGGCATCCCAGTGCATCGCGGGCTGCTAAAATCATTGTGGTCCCACCAACACTGTTTGAATCCCATATGTACATTTTCAAGACGCTGGCCACCTCTCTGCATCAGGAGGGCCATGAGACCCATTTCCTAGTCTCAGAGGGACGTGAGGTACTCCCTTCACCTCACTATAAACTACAGCGCTACACGGGCGTTTTCAACAGCAGCACAGCTGAGAGTTTCCTGCAGTCTAAAGTTGGCAACATCTTTTCAGGCCGCCTTACATTTCTGGAGCTTTTTGACATTCTTGAACACTACAGCCAGAATTGTGATGCTATAGTAGGCAATTCAGAGGTCATGGCCCGCCTCAAGCAGGCCAAGTTTGACCTGTTGCTGGTGGACCCCAACGAAATGTGCGGGTTTGTCCTTGCACATATACTCGGCTTGAAATATGCCGTGGTCAGCACAGGTTTGTGGTACCCTACGGAGGTGGGAGCCCCGACCCCTCTCTCCTACGTGCCCGTGTTCAACTCATTGCTGACCGACCGCATGTCACTGTTCCAAAGGATCACCAACACAGCTGTCTACCTCATAGAGAACTTTGGAGTCCATTTTATTTTGATCCCCAAGTACGATCGGATCATGAGGAGACATGGAATCAAGCCGCGAGTGGCTATGACTGACCTGGTGCGAGGCAGCCAGATGTGGATGCTGTGCACTGACTTGGCGCTGGAGTTCCCCAGGCCTACCCTCCCACACGTGGTGTACATTGGAGGCATCCTCACCAGGCCAGCAAACCCATTGCCACAGGTGAGAGTTGGGAGGGGCGCACAGAATAAATCACAAGTGCTTCATTAGGTAGACTTTTACAATTAGCACTTCACCCTAGCTTGCGCTTTATACATAGGCTGAGCCACTTATTTGTCATTGTAACGATCAAAAGAGCTAATATTATCGTTGACGTTTTACCATGGACATACGTGGAATAATTGTCGTAACTGTTTTGCCTTTTGGCTGTTTTAATTACACAGTAGCCACTTGGCTTAACACAGCTCGACTTGCTTCTCCATACTGGTAGCTGAGCTTCCAAGCACCGAGCCAACACAACATCAGTGACGTAAAGCACTTGTCATTGTGTTGGTATGTCTTCATTGTGCTAATATGACATATGAGGATACTTGGCCAGAAATGGCAAAAAAAATAAACACATGCTAGCATAATCGGCTGTAGCAGTCTGTAGAAAATCGAAGTCTCCTTTTAAATATAATGTGTCTCTTTTCTTTGTGTCTTTTATCACGACTTGCATGCCTCCACTAATTTGTACGCAAAGTAACGCGAGGATGGCGTCGGTTTGATTGGACATAGGAGATACTTCCCTGAGAGCGTGATGGGGGCATGGGGGAGTTAGTCCATCGTTTGGACAAAGACAGCGTGGGTTGTTGGTATCTTCAGCGTGGAGGTTTTGGAATGCTTCTCTCGGCCAGAAGGAGCATTGTGCCCTAATGTGTGAGGGAGTTAGAATGTAAGCGTCAGGGAGAATGAGGCCATTGTTGTTGGCAGAAGCCAAGGGACACTGAGACTTTTTATGGGGTCACTGTAGCTTCCTTGTAGGGACAGGCGGGCTGCACTGCTGGGACACAGAGCACAGTGTGCCACTGCAGTTGCTCCGTGCCAGGTCCGGCTTTAGCTGCCACAGCTGGACCATTTACCTCCGTCTGTTGGATGTAGAACACTCAACCATGGCTCCACTCTGATCCTTCCTTGACCAGTGACCCGTGTCTCTGCATCCTGTTAACGTACTCTCCTTAAAATGACAAAAGTAATCCGCAAATATTATTTTACCCGATTGCCGTTTTTGTGCTGCAGTATAATACTCGGTCTCAATTTTGCTGAAGCAGCATTGCTGTTGTTTGTGAAAACGTTTTGGCTGTATTCAACGTGGCATGTATTTTGCCGTTTTCCCTGGTACTGTTTTGAAGTTGAAAATTGATCTCCGCCCAAACGGTGGAAGGTTTTGCTGCATAGGGAGTCCTGCAGGGATATTTTCAGTGTTCCAGTGTCGTGTATTTTTATTTTCCCTTGTTGCAAGTTTTGCAGAAAACATTGCAATGCGGCAGTAAGCGAGTTTACGAAAGGTGACACATGAGTGCAATGTCTCTTCATGGAAAGCAGTGGCTAGCATCTTACATTGAAAACAGTTTATAACTGGAAAACACTCGTCAAGGGATTTATTTTTATGACTTATTTGTTCTCTATATCAGCAAGACAACATTTTGAATCCGTTTTATGACATCAGACCTCATTAAATCATATATGCAAGATAAATCTTCACATAAATCAACACTGCAGTCTTTACTTGTGTTGACAAAATCACTCTCTAAAGCAATAAATGGCAACTGTAGGCTTGTTTCGAGGGAATGGTTGGTCTTGTCCATTAGGACCAAAATTAGCTGAGTTCATTGTTTTTGTCCTAATTGAAATTACACAGGAAACCATTACAACAGGTGTCGGTTAAGCAACAAAAAAACCTTGCACAAAAATGTTGCAGTAAAAAAAAAAAAAAAGGTTGCACCACATGAAGTGAAGCAGTGTGTAGCAGTAGTATAACATTGTGTTACTATCTTGACTGTGGACAATGTAGTTATTCTTTCCAACTTTTTGCATATTCCCACAGGATTTTGAAGTATGGGTTAATGACACAGCAGAGACCGGCTTTGTTGTGGTGTCCTTTGGCGCTGGAGTGAAGTACCTTTCCCATGACATTGCACATAAACTGGCAGGAGCCCTCGCCAGGCTACCCCAGCGAGTCATCTGGAGGTAAAGTACCTCTTTGTCCTTCCTCACCTGTCACAGCTATCACAGTGAAAGAGGTGAATATTTTGCACTTTACTGTCTTGATATTTTTCCAACTTGGTTCTCAAATACTTCTGGATTTAGCAAAGCGCTTGAGTTTTAAACATCTAATCTATCATTACCTGTTGACTTGTTTATGTCTGCCCCGTTTTACTTGCTTTGTTTTAAAACTGTGCAGCAGCGTGACCAACTGGTTAGCACCACCAACTCAAAGTTCATAGGTTGAGGGTTCATGTCGGGCCTTCAAGCCTTCCTGTGTGGTGTACGAATGTTTGCATGTTTGGGTTTTCTCTGGGTACTCCAGTTTTTCCCTACATTCCAAAAACATGCATGGTAGGTTAACTAAAGACTCTATATTGTCCTTAGGAGTGACGGGTTGTTTGTTTATATGTGCCCAGTGATGAATCCAATAATTGCGTAAAATTTATAGCATAAGGCTGAGCGATAATTCAGTGTCAATATGTATCATGACACACGCTTGATTGATTTCATTAGAAAATGGCATTGATAAAGTGCTGGATAGACAAAAGAAAAAAAATAAATCAGAAAGCAAACCCCGACCACGGCATTGTGCGTGTTGGAGGCAATGCGCAGCTGCCTCCAAACATGAAGAAGGGGTTAAACCAACGAAGAAGCAGCCTCTATACCAATGAAGAAGAAGCATCTATATCCAATGAGGAAGAAGAAGCTAAACCAACGAAGAAGAGGTGTGTGCGTATGTGTGGCATACTCACACGGAACGAAAGCGTGACATAAATTTTATTCAGAAAAATGACCAGTCAGAAAAAAAGGCCAAAAAATATACTGTATACCTATCGACCAAAATGAAATAATTCATCTACTTTTCAGTCACATAGCCCAGCCCTAATCTACCAATGTTATTAGTTTGTCGACACACTAGAAGGCTAAGTTTTGATTGTGACTTTCAGAGCTGCATGATTTTTAAGTCAATTTAGCATGTTAAAGCACCATACAACCCAAAGTTTGGTACTTATGAAATTGTAAAAATGATTCAGTATTGTTGAAAACATGTATTGCATTTTTATGCCTTGGTAGTGGCCGGTGGGCGTCTGTCTCTCGCTAGTTTAGACCCCAAAATAGATTTTTGTCTGTGTGAAAGCGTCTGCGCATTTGAATGGCTGTAATTTGCGACATTGCCAGATCATGCAATGGGGAATGATAATTTTGAATTGGCGCAAAACCAAGAACCAGACCTGCCACATGTGAAATCTGATGGTAAAACCCTGCAAAATAGTGCCATATTTTCTGTCAAACTATTCGGAGAGTGGCTTTTTGAAAAGATGATTCTTATTACAGAGGTATGAATTAATCTATGGGTATTTGTGTATAATCATTGAAATTCATCATCATACCACAAATATATGGGAGACTCTTAATGGGCCACCACTCTAAAAAGATTAACGTCAAACCCTTGGCACACCCATGGACCCAGTGAGGACAAGTGCCATCGACAATGGATGAATTAAAACTAGCTACTCATGATGCACATATATTATTGTGATCAACAAATTTATCACACAAAGTGACAGAAAAAAAGTGCGGGGAAATTTACTGGGTTAATCATTGTCTAAAGCAAACTCTCACATGTACCCTATTTATTGCATAGCTGGTGTTTTTGTCAATGAAGCGGTCACGTTTTGATTCTTAGCTTTCTCCATGAGTCAAGAAAATGAATGTGATAAGTCAGGCATGGGTGTGTGCTTGGCAAATGAATCAGTAACAAAGGGTTCAACATGAACTTTGGGTAAATGTTTGTGTTTGGTCAGTGAGCAGAGAAAGGTGGAACTGTTATTCAATAGCACGTAATCATTTACCCATCCTTCACACTGACCACTAGACAATGACACTGATGAGAGACTTACAAATATTAGATCCAATTCTCAAAAAAAGACGAACACTCAAGCGATTTGTGCAGCAACAATAAAGCTCGCTTTCTCAATTTCAATTCTTGGGAAAATGGCATTGATGTCGAGATGTAGACTGCGCTGCAATCTAGTGGCAAGGTGTTGTCACTTTTGCGGGGAGTGGAATTGGCATGCGTTGTGGCAAAAGTAGGTTGCGGTCAAGGGATGCTTTAGAATGTAGTTCTTTTAAGACATGCAGACGTTTAAACCTATCGCAGCCACAATAAATGACCAGGAGCACCACATTTGGCCCGCAGGCCTTGAGATTGACACATGGATTATGTTGCATTCTAGTGTACTGTGCATCGATAATGATCAATTTTAAAGAAAGGTGTTTAGAAGTATATTTATTTGATTTCCAGGTTGTTTACATTTCTTAATATCTCCATTGTCGTTTCTAGGAGTAGGAAAACTACAAACTGTTTTTACTAGTTCTAGTGTTGGTATTGTAGACTGCAACCAGGAATAAACGGTTTTAAAACCAGATTTCATAAGAAAACATTTTTCAGGATGAAGAATATTTTTAAAGGCATTTTAAATGGTATCGAGGACATCCAGTGGCAAAGAAGTGCAAGACTACATTTCTGTTTCCAATCAATGGCCAAATCACTCCACATTTGTGTGACAGTTTCAGTTTCCAGCTCGTAGGGGAAAAGACAATGGAGTTTCATCAGAGGAATACTGCCACAATATGACGAAGTGGTCTAGACCCAGCTTGGCTTTCTATTGTAGTCTTTTGCAAGCACCATGCAGAAAAAAAAACAGTACCTCAAGACTGTAAACTCCAATGGCAAATGACTCAACATGCACTTAACTGCTGTAATATTGGTTCTTATTCTGTTGTGTCTGGTGGTTCTTGTCATCGTGATAGTTAGTGGTTATTCAAACAACTGAGTCACGCACTTCATTCTGTTTGTGGCACATACATGCCATGAAAATGTAGATTTGGGATTTGAATGCATTTTTGAAACATGGCAAAACAGAAAGTGAGGCAGGTAACACGTGACAATGAAATCAAACCCTTCTGCAGTCAAGCATTTGTATAAGATTTTGTGTATATTTGTTGCCCTGAAATTCTGAGGATATGATGCTCCGTGATCCTATATGATGAGATATTCCGAACTGGAAGAGAACAGGGGGGCTGAGGAGATGAAGTGGGATCAAGCCCAATGAATCATGTCATTGATAATTAGTTTGCATGAATGTAGGCCTTGATTGGCAACACAGTGACTTAGTGTTTTGTTGCAGATAGTGAGATAAAATATTTTGAGGAAAGGATTTGTCTGCATTGTTGGCCGCTTGTGTGAGAATGCAAAATTAAAGCCATGCAAGACCAGTTGAGACCTTTGTTTGATTCCTCTTTTGCACTGAGAAATTTTGACCTGCTTCCTGTGTTAGGCGTCCATGTTCTTTGTATTCTGTATAGCTAGCCGGGTTTTACATGGGGCCATATATTCCCAAACATGCTGTAAGGTCATTGTTTTATTATTTTGCGAATGGTTACAGTCTCTTTTTTTTTCTTCTTTGACAGATTTTCTGGTGCCCCACCCAGTAACATTGGCAACAACACCAAGCTCGTTGATTGGATGCCTCAGAATGACCTATTGGGTGAGTTCACATGAGCACTCCTGGACAGCTCTACTTGCTTTTAATATGTGTGTTATTGTAGCCATTGAGTATCACCTGTTTTGCAAATCCTTCCTCCCATGCCTATGATGTGAATGTCTCAGAAAGGAGGAATGTGTGGTATCCAATGACTTTCTGTTGAACTTTGGGTAGTAGTTCTGTTTAGTTTTAACTGTAAAAGATTGTACGTAAGACGAATAAAATCACGTACTATTTGCAAAGAGAAGCAAACATGTTTACCAATGAAATGACAAAACCGCACTCTGTGGTTTTCAGGCACATGCCTCTGGTGTTAGTCAATGACTACCACACATTACCACTGGTTTCCTGCTGTCACAATAGTACAGCATTCTGACGTCCTCGCCTCTTTGCATTCACGCTACTGAGTCACTTGTGTCAAACCAACCCACACTTTAAGGTCAGCATTATTTGCACATATTGAAAAATAACCCCACGACAATGATGTCTTTTACTGTTCAGGCCACCCCAACATAAGGGCTTTCTTGAGTCACGGTGGGCTGAACAGTATCTTTGAGGCCATGTATCATGGGGTGCCAGTGGTGGGTGTGCCCCTCTTTGGAGACCACTACGACACAATGACCCGTGTGACCGCCAAAGGTATGGGCATTATGCTGCACTGGAAAAGCATGAGTGAGGACGACCTTTATAACGCCCTGGCCACCGTCATCAATGACACAAGGTGAGATGTCTTTCATGCTCTCCAGCTTTTTTATTTAATTTTACATTCACTGTCCAAAAACTCTTTGTCCCTTTTTTGTGTTTTTATAAGGCGTAGAAAAAAAAGTAGTGTGTTTCTGGTAGCCCGACCGACCAAGAATTTCTACGTGGAAAAAAAACTTTACGGTCGGCATTTTTTTCAAACCCTCTACATTTTTGTGTAGAGGGTTTACATCCGTGCAAACTCTCGCGATATTCACGTTGAGCGCATGCGTCGTTTGCCCTGTCGTCTATCAACAACATTGAAACATGGCGGCGGCCGCGATCGCCGACGACAGTTTAAACCGCGTTTTCTGTGTTACAGTCGCATGCTCGCACTGTAATGTTAAGAAAATAGCATCCATTGATGTATCGAAAAAATTCAGCGAACTATTTGATGAACACCACGGGCCGAGTAAAATCCGAGGGCGGAGGAGGATGGCGGCGGAGGCGGCGGCGCGCCCCAGCCCCCCGAGTCCGGAGCGGGGAGAAAAGTAAATAGGTGGCGGCGGCGCCGGCCGCGGAGCGGCGGGTTCTATGTCTTCTTGTTTTATGGTTATTTTGTTTAAATAAAAAAAAAAAAAAAAAAACTTTGTCCGACCTACCGACCCTATGCTGAAATTTCATATTACCGGAAACACACTACTTTTTTTTCTACGCCTAAAGATTTCTGAAAAAACACAGTAACTTCTGCAAATATTAGACAGATCTACTGTAGCACCAGAAATGTAAAAGCTGTATTTTTCAGAAAAAAAAAAACCGTTGCCGACACTGGTCTCATTAAAAAAAATAAAAATGAACAAAGTAGCCAACAACATTTTCTTGGGCAGTTTTGGATGTAGAATACAAATATCTTCATAGTTTGTCTCTTTATGCTCCCGTTATTAATGCAGCAAAGTGAAATTTCCCTCTTGGTGGTCTGATGGGTACAATATGTTCAATGAATCCCTTGGCAATTCATTTATTGTTCTTAGAACCTACTGTAGCTTTGAAGTTAATAATGTGCAGTGTTCCATTTAAGTTGTGTGGCTGGGCCAGTGTGCTGCCTCGTAGCCGAGCAAAACACTTCCCCCAAAAAATAGCACATCGTGTGTAACGGGAAAAATTGGAACATATGGGCCAAAATGAATGGTACCACTGTCTTCAGGACAAAAAGCTGATCGAGCAAATATTTGTCATTCCTGTTTATTTATTGCCACAGAGCAGTGTCATCTAAATATTAAAGCATGTTGTTTATTTATTATGAATTGAATTTTTGTTGTCTTCTGTATCTTTATCTGAATTCTTTATCATTGTTCTTTAACAAGGAAGAAAAAATGAACTATTTTTAAATGTATCCCAATACTTGTATATTGAATAACATTTTCAGTTAGGTTATCCGATGAGCAAAATATTAGGTAGCTGCAGCCTCAGTCATGTGTCGTGCAACTCACATGAGTTCTGGCAGTCCGAACTGCCTTCGTCATCAATGCGCGAGACCCAAATGATCACACTTTGGCTGGCTCAGTCAAACACCGTCAGTGCCCCCCGCCCTCCTGTACTTAAGTCCAATTTTTTTTTTTTTTTTTTTACAAAAGTTTTAACGATGAATTTTAGGCCACTTTGCCCTGATTTTTAAATCAGTTACAATGATCTAACAGTTCGTCTCCCACTATTTACCACCCCAAGAATTTGGATATTTTCTATGCATACTCCATGGATGACGGAGCATTCTTCTGTGAGAATTGCATCCTTTGTCATCGTCACATATGCCCATTAAAGATGCAATTCCTACAAGAATACATATGTTTACATTAATGCTGAGACTGCATTTGTTTCGTTAGAAAGAGAGCGAGAGAGAAAAAGAGAGAGAGAAATGCATGTGGCTTTACTGTATTGCTTAGTAGGGCTATCTTGTGAATGTCTTTGGGATCGCATAGATTTACGTTGGCTAAAAAAAGGTGAACTTTCAACAGGTACCGACAGCGGGCAGCCACTCTGTCCACCATCCACAAAGATCAGCCCGACCACCCAGTGACTAGAGCCGTCTACTGGATCAATTACACCCTCCGTCACAATGGCACAGATCACCTGCGCTCTGCTGTATACGACATATCCCTCTACCAGTACTTCTTGCTGGATGTGATTTTCGTTATAGGGTCAGCCTTGGTCATTCTGGGCATTGCCTTGCGACATTTGGGACGGTTACTGAGGGCAAAGTGTGGTGACAAGAGCCAAGTCGGCAGTGTTTCCAGGGAGGATGGAAACATGGT
Source organism: Hippocampus kuda (assembly GCA_901007745.1). Taxonomy (NCBI): domain Eukaryota; kingdom Metazoa; phylum Chordata; class Actinopteri; order Syngnathiformes; family Syngnathidae; genus Hippocampus; species Hippocampus kuda. The sequence continues at coordinate 5,245 of CAAKHF010020158.1, read as the reverse complement.
CAATGGACACTGCCACTGCTTGTCCAACGGTAAACACCAAGGCAATGGCTCCTTGAAGAATGAGAAGAAGGTGAACTAATGTTCTCAAATGGCCAAGAGGGATGTGGAGGCGGTTGCTCAAGGGCATAGCCCTGGGTTTTAGTTTTGTTTTTTTTTTAAATTTTTATCAACGCTTTGGAGGAGAGACCCTTGTTAGGTCTGCATCAAGAAGCATATGCCACTGGGAGAGAGGCTCAAAAAGGATATGCAATATGTGTATTGAGTGTGTGTGTGTGTGTGTGTGTGTGCGTGTGCGTGTATGTGTGTGTGGACACTTGAGCCTCACTACATCAACTTAGGGGAGTGTTATTGCAAAGAAATGTGCTAATGCTACAATGTTAAGATAGACAGGTGTACCTAATGTTGTA
>CAAKHF010020155.1:1874-16186 GCA_901007745.1 Hippocampus kuda | reverse complement strand
GTTTTTGGCTCCACGTAAGCAGACATACAGACAAGTTATGAAGACACCAGAGACGGATTTAAGGTGGAGCACATTCTTAATATATTCATCTTTATATCGCTATATAAATCAGCATGTATTGTATTGTATTGTATTGTATTGTATTGTATTGTATTGTATTGTATTGTATAGGCTATGGGTCAATTCACCAAATTTGAATGTAGTGCCTTATTTTATTTTATTTTTTTAAATCTGAAAATACACATATTGAATCCTTCAAAATGTGTACCGGCCCATTTAAGTTAATTTTTAAGTAACTTTTGTTGTTGTCATTTGTCTAGTTTGTGTATGACAATGACCAGGACTAAAAGTAGTAGGAGTGAGATTATAGCATCAAATTAACAAAAAGATGAGATACAGCCACCAGGAATATAAGATAACATGTTGACACTCCGTGAAGTCAAAGCATAGTGAGTCCAAAAAAAAACTATATTTTGGAAATCAACAAAATCAACAATTTAACATGACAGCAAATTTCGGAAATTCCGCGCAATGGCCCAAATCGCAAAGTTAAAATATGTGCTTCCATTGTGTCAATGCAAATTCATTCTTATCAGCATTCTTGGAGTCTCCAGCCTTCTGAGTGAGTTGTTCCTAATATTTTGACCGCTCTTTTGCCACATGGGGGCATTTGGCACGTGTGAGGTGTCCCCCCTTAAAGCCCTGATGGGGTCCTAATTTAAACACGCTGAGCTCCATTTCATTAGCGTGCCTTTAAACCTCTTTAAGGGGGTCAAATCAGCCAGACAGCAAGCCAAGCAGATCTCCCAGCGTGTGATTTCATGAGCTTCTCGTGGCCTTGATATCCCAAAAACATGTGCACCGCCCGTAACAACGCTCAAGGCACTCACTCGAAAATCATGCTCGAACATCCAGATGAGTTCTTTTTTCAAATAGCAATATGCTTTCGGGAAGCCGCACACGTGGGGAGCGTTGAGGAGAGACGAAGAACATCGTCTGGCAGATGTATACAAAAAATGCCATGTTGCCTCAAAATAAACCAAGTTAAAAACAAACAGTAAATAAATAAAATACAAGTCTGCTTCTTTGGCAAGCTAAGCAAGTCAGCGCTCAAGGAGAGTGCAATTTGTAATTGGCTCAACTGTTTTGTCACTGGGTTTCTTCCTCACGGATCTCTTCACGGTCGACAAAATCCAAATCCAAACTCTAATCAATATAAATCAAAAGTTAATAAACATTTAAATAAAATCATAAAATCAACAATTATTCAAAAGTCAATGAAACGTCAAAAAAAAAAACAGCCATACAAAAATGAATGAAAAAAATCGACCATAAATGAATCAATAATTAATTACATTTATCAAAAAAATCTATGAAAAATCACCCAAAAACCAATCAAAATATATCAATCAAAAATCAATTTCAAAAACAATGAAAAATCGACCATATATCAAGGGGAAAAAAACAAATCAACTGAAAATCGAATGTAAAAAATATCAAGAAAAATCAATAAAATCAACCCAAGTCAATTGAAAATCAGCCCCCAAAAAAATATTTAAAAAATCAATAAATATCTATGAAAAATCAGCAAGAATGACTATAAAATCAACCAAAAATCAGTGGAAAGAAAGAAATAAAATTCTGTGAAAAGAAAATCAAGAAAAAACACCAAAAATTCACTTACAAAACAAACACAAGTCAATGAAAAATAAACCATTAATCTACCAAAAATCAAGGCCAAAATCACAAGAGACAGTAACGTGGCTTGCTCTGGCAACTTATGATCCAAGAAACCAATAGTGTCTGTCCAAGGTGTTTAAGATGGTAAAGGCTCCAAACCCCCATGAAAAGATGGCCAAAATAAATAGATAAAAACACGCTTCCATATTTTGACATTCAGCGTATCAACATTGAGTTGCAATTTCTGCAGGACTTACACATCCACGTACGTAACATTTTTGTAACATCTCCCATTTGTCAAAGTGGTATTGTAAAAAGTGTTTAGGCCGGATGCGTCCAGCAAATGTCCGTCACGGGGCGGGATTATGAGACAGAAAACGAGCAGGTGTCACGTTGCCGGCAGCGACTTACGCAAACGCACGTCGTCGTCATCATCCCTCAGCTCACAAGCGCACTCCAGCGAGAGACCCAACGAGTCCAACATTTTCGTCCTTGCGAGTCCAGTCGGCATCATGAGCCAGCACCCGAGCATCTCGTCGCCCTTCCTCAAGCCCTTCTTCCTGAAGACGCCAATGCGGGTGGTCAGCCCACTGCGGCAGAGGCGACACACGCTGCCCGCCAGCGAGTTCAGGAACCTCACGCCTCAGGACGCCATCAGCGTGTTCGAGATCGAGAGAGAAGGTCGGCATTCTATCCATTATTACTGTTGAAATTTTCAATGACAAAAAAAAACAAAAAAAACAACAAAATCAACATTTGATCATATTTGCTAAAACTGTCATGATGACATTTCGTGATGGTGCTTATTGTTTAGTAGTTCCAAAAAAACCCAAACTGATTATTAACCCTTTCGGAGACAGAGGTCATTAAAGTGGACAGCTTACCATGTTATCAGGTTACAGAAGGGATGTCAAACTCATTTTCGTCACGGGCCAAATTTTAGTCACCATTTCCCTTGGAGGGGCCGTTACGACTGAAACCATATTAAAAAAAGTCAATAATAATAGTTTATTCAACGATTGATTAAGTTACTGTCATGGGGCGTTTGGCAACAAGAAAATGCTTACAATATCTCTCTTATTTATTTATTACTTATGAGAATTCGGAATTTTGGTACATATTTTCGCAAGCATCATGGAAGTTGACATCTTTGATTTGCTTTTGCGGGCCGCCTAAAATGATGTGATGGGCCAGGTCTGGCTCCCGGGCCTTGAGTTTGACACCTGTGCGTTACAGTGTGCACGGAAGGGTTGATGACAATGACAAAATTTACCCACCGTGACCTGCGCATAATCCTCTCTCTGCTCCAGCTTTCATCTCGGTGTCCGGAGAGTGCCCTTTGACCCTGGAAGAGGTGCTGCACTTTGTGGATCAATGCCCTGAGCTGTCGCTGGGCTGGTTCGAGGAAGGCCAGTTGGTCGCCTTCATCATCGGCACGGGCTGGGACAAGGAGAGGCTTTCCCAGGTCAGAATGTGCCACAGAGTCAGCAATGTGGTGCAGGTGATGTCGCCGTAGAAAGCGACTTTGAATTGCTACAGCAGCTATTTTTAATTAGAATGATCCTGATTTTAAAAAAATAAAATTGTGGGTGTCCCACAGGAGGCCATGACGCTACACGTGCCCAACACAACAACGGTGCACATCCACGTGCTGTCGGTGCACCGCCACTGCCGGCAGCAGGGCAAAGGCTCCATCCTGCTGTGGCGCTACCTGCAGTACCTGCGCTGCATGCCGTGCCCCCGCCGGGCCCTGCTGGTCTGCGAGGACTTCCTGGTGCCCTTCTACCGCAAGGCCGGCTTCAAGGAGAAAGGCCCGTCGGCCATCAGCGTGTCCAACATGCGCTTTCAGGAGATGGAGTATTTGCTGTCCGGGCAGGCGTACACCCGGCGGAATAGCGGCTGCTAGCCCCGCCCACCTGAGCGACCCCCCCCCCCCACGTGGCCTTCATTCATAGGAAAACTGCCTTAAATACACTTTTACACCTGCTGGATGGCATTTGCCGTGCAATTTGTCCCATCAGACTTTAAAAACCGCTCAATTCCTTTGATTTTCCTCCCTTTGCTGGGTTCTGTGCAAAAGGCTAAGCCACACTAATGTTGGATCTTCAGCCATGACTGATATAATCACAGTGTAAAATTGCAAATGGCAAAGCCAAATTGAAGTCGGGTTTTGTGTTTCAACGCTGATGCAGTCTGTGTGAAATCAACATTGCAATGTCATTCCTTTGCTGGGTTCTGCACAAAAGGCAAGGAAAGATGTGTTAATGCAAGATTCAAACTCTGTGACATTGAGCACAGCTACTGCAATTTCCACTCTTCAGTGGGTTCTGTGCAACTGAATGCCATGTCTCCGACTACAACGCTGATGGTGTCTGTGTGAAATTCCACACATTATGACAATGTCCCTTATTTGCTGGGTTCCACGTAAAAGGCAAAGCTGCATTAATGCCGAGTCGACTGGGTTATGAGTTGGATGGAGTTTCTGTGTAAACGTACTCACAGACACAGCGATATCCATCCAATGCTGAATTCTGTGTGAAAAGCAACGCCGAGACATTGGTGACAACTCCGACGCAATCTCTGTGTGGAATGTAATAGTCACAGTGACACTTTCCATCGGGTTTTCAGTGACAACTCTGTCTGATAAGGCATAGCAGTGTCAAATGTCCGACTTTTGCTGAGTTCTGTGTAAAAGGCAAACTGCTTTGACGCCGGGACTTCCTCTACGACTGACACCGTCTGTGTAAAATCAGATTGTCGCGGCAATTTTTGCCCTTTGCTGAATTTATGGAAAAAGGCAGAGCTGGATAAATGCTGCGTCTTGTTATTTACGATGGCAGTTTTGCAGAATCTCCGTGTGAATGAATAATAAAAGACCAATACACACACACACACACACACGGTGATTATTTTTATCTTTTTTTTAATTATATCTTTTTACTGTTTTTTTCAGTTACATGTGAGTAGACGGGCAGCTAAAACGCTGCCATTTTCAAGACGAACATCACTTCTGAGGAAGCAATAAAACAACATACAAGGAAAAGGAAAACATTTGAGTGCTCAGCATAATGTTAACAAAAAAAACAAACAAAAAAAATTATGGCAGTAGTAGTTGGTACATTTCTCTTTCAAACAAGGCACCAAAGGTTTTGATATTGGATTTCTATTTGTTGCGGCTTGTCCCTGCTTTCGGTTTGAGATTGCCTGAATGAGTTATGTGGAAAAGGATAATAACCAAGTGTGGGGAAAAAAAATGATCATGAACATATTGGGTTGAAGGTTTCCAAAAGGTTGCAGTTTTGTTATTGTATTAAGTCTTGACACCATCGCATGCAAGTGTAATGACCAAATGTGAAAAAGTATAAAACCTTTTTTTTTTTTAATTAGATCAGGCGTGAATTTTGAAATTGGCGAGTACTCTCGTGGAGTACTCTCGTGGAAGATTCTTTCACTGAGTCACAGCGATGTGTTTATATAGTTGGAATGATAAGAATTCTGAATGGATGAAAAGGTGTTTACGGTAGGAACCGATGTGTGAAATGCATTTATCCAAACAGATTCACTGGCATAGGGCGTAGGAATCCTCGCATCTCTCACCCCCCACCCAAAAAAAAACCCATTAGGCAGCCTTTTGAGTGATTAACATTGAATTGTTTTGGTTGGTCAATAACTTGTAAAAGCAGCAGACCCACGTGGGAACGGCTCGATAGTAGCCACTTGAAAAAAATATGAAATTGACCAAATTTGGACATGCAGTCGGAGGTTTCCGCCCAATAGCAACGATACAAATTTTTTAATAGTTAACAAGTGTAAATTGAGTTTTTGTAATTCATGCAAAAGTGCTCCAAATGTGGTGTCTTACGTTGTAACTGTGACGCGAAAATAGTGCATTGGAAGTTAGAAAACTATAGTATGAACAAATATTTCAAAATTTGCAAGTATTCATTTTGAAGGTGATTTTTTTTTTTTTTTTTTTTTTTGGTCAAGCGCTAGTACAAATATGTCCAAAATGATAAAAATGTTTTAGGTGGGAATTGTGATATGGATAAAGTTGTCTCGTAACTGTACTGTTACATTCTCCAAATGTGTGATTTTCTTTCTTCTTTTTTTTTTTTCATGGTCTAGTCTAGTCGATAACAAAAGCTTACAATTCCACCATTGAAAGTGATATTAAAAGTCAATTTGCTTTCATTTTTTTAAGTGCTGTTGTGAACAAAAAGGGCTTCAAATGATTGAATCTAAAACAAAATACGGAATCGAAGTCACAATTCTAATTAATAGGGCTTTGTTTTAAACCTAAAAAAAAAGCAACAATTTGAGTGCTAAATCACATTTTGTTTTCCCCACATGTGGTCCTGATCCTCCTCCTGTTAAAAATCTCCGCGTCAAGACCGAAACACAAATACCAACGATTGGCTCGGTGAAGTATTGAGCCTCGTAAGGAGTGCACGGTGGTGAGCTGAGCAAAAGGGGGAGGGGGTGGGGTGGATTTAAAAACAAAGGTGACACGTTGCTCATATATCGACCATAGTAGAAAAACATAAAGCATCTCGCCAATGGAGTTCAAGTGGTTTCAAAAAAAGTCCCATTCTGACCTGATTGGCTGGGAAGGGGCGGGGCTTGTGCGAAGCCTCAGTGGAGATGCGCGTTGAGGTCGTACTTCTCGCAAAATTTGTCCGTGAAGGGGATGCAGGTGAGCAGCTCGCACCACTCGCACTTGATGGGGTAGACGTAGAAGAGCACGGCCAGGCCCGAGAAGAGGCCCACGAACACCAGCAGGAAGACGATGATCTGGCAGCGCTTGCGGTACAGGTCCATGCGGCCGAAGCTGATGTAGGGCAGGAAGGCGAAGGACAGGAAGAAGCCCGACACGAAGCCGCTGAAGTGGGCAAAGTTGTCGATCCACGGCAGCAGGCCGAAGGCGAACAGGAAGAGCACCACGCACAGCAGCTTGGTGAAGGCCACCCAAGGCTGGGCCAGGATCTGCCAGCTCTGGAACAACTCCACAAACAAGCAGGCCAGGATGCCGAACTGAGAGCCCGCCGGTCCCACCTATGCAGCGAAAGGCGGAAAGGAAAGGTTCCGACATTACCTTTCGCAATTACAGCTGCAGCTGTTGTGAAAGCGCTACAGAAATAAATATGTATTGTATTATTTGCATTCTCTCAAGATTGGTGCGCCATCCATTTTTTAAAATTATTTTTATTTTTTTTTAAAAGATGGGTACATATTATATTCTCTCAAAGATGCTCCCAATACAGTACATACACTGATGACAACTTATGGAATTTTTCATGTAAAATAAGAAGAGGTTGACAACACTGGATTTTGGGGGAAATGTTAAGAAAATTTTATCTGTTTTATTATTTTTAATTTAGTTTTAAATGAGAAAAAAAACACACACACACTCAGACTTTTTTCCCATTTTTTTGTAGAACTAGAAAAACCAAAATACAGAGGGGGGAAAAAAATCATTTAAATTAAGCAAAATTCAAATCTAATTCAAATCAATCCTCCTATTTGACATGTTTTATTTATGTTAATTTATATCACTCTCTCACTGTTTAATTTGATTTTTTTTACACAATTAGTAAACACAAAACCCAGCTTTTTTATATCTAAAATCAAACAAAATTTGTCACAATCAATTTGAAACAGTAACTCACATGTCACATTTTAGAACGCATGCAACATTCTATGCTCATTTTTCAAGCTGGGCATTCTGTAAGTAACTCCACATGTCTTCTTTACCGCCTTTGGTTCTGTGCCTTTTTCCAGGACTCGGCTTGCAATGAACTAAAATGACCGTTGCCAAGCAACCAAAACGTGCTCGCGTGCGTTTCTCTCTGTGCGCGGCTCACCTCGGCTCTGTACGGCAGGAAGATGGCCGACGCCAGGTTGCCAGTGATGCCGCTGACGATGTAAATGATGGAGATGCGCAGCCATCCTGCCAGCTTCTCCAGGTCCCTCAGGATGGTCATCTGGAATGCCACCGACACCATGCAGTGAAGGACCCTGGCAGGACGGCACCGGAGGAGGTCACGTGACTTTCAGTCACCTTGTACGATGTCGCCTTGGTACTGGGCGGGTCATCCTATTCGGATAATGTGATTCCACGCCACTAAATGGCTTCATGAGGCAATTTCTTGAATTAGCCATGACACCCAAAAGCTTTTAACAGAGTCTAGCGCTTTGCACGGAGTGCGACAAACCAGCCTAGTCCACAATATTAGGTACACCAACGCGATTTGATGGAAGAATTGTATCAACAAATACAAAAATACATTTTAAAAAAAATATCAAAGCTGGTGGGGGTGTGGGGGGGTCTTCACTTGGACAAAAGTGCATCTTTGGTGTGAAGAAATTTGGTTGAAGTGAGTTGAGGTGGCTGATTTAGACAAAAGTAGTACTCTGCTGACATCTTGGGATAGACACGATGAGACAGTGATTCTCAAAGTGGGTTACAACGAGTGGGACTTGGGCTCCCTCTAGTGGTGACTGAATGTTATTCTCAAACTGCAGAATGTGGCAGTCTCTTCAACGTTTTTAATACAGAAGAGTTCAGTTGTATTTAACTTTTAAGTGCAACACATTTGCACATCATCTTTTATAACAAACATTTATCTGGGTAGACTTTTTATACATTCATTCAGATAATGAATGGATGGATGGGTGGATGATTGAGCACGGTATTTTATTTTCCAAATTTTTCAACGTAGTGTTCATGTTCAAACTGTGCAAAATATGCCAGTAATACATTTTGTAGAAATAAAAGCATCATCTCTATAAGTTAATAGCTTAAAAAAATGTATTACTTATCTATGTCTTACTTTAGTTTTAATGCATGGAGCTTCCAATTAGAGAGAAGAAAAAGAAAAAATGTACTACTTTAGATTCCCTATTAAATAATTCTCATTCTTCAATTCATCCCTTCATTTTTAGTTTTGGGAAAAATGCAGCTCGGTGAAAGTGCGTAAGCATTTTCCTAGTTCCCCGACATGCCAGGCTAAGTGTTCCGAAAGCCAACGCCAAAACGACACAGCGCATCGTGATTCCGCAAAGACTCACCCCGCATGCAGGAAAAGTGACAGCCAGAGTCTGTAAAACTGATCCGGGACTTCAGGGTTGAGGAAAGGCAGCAGTCCACATACGTCATCCATACAATGCACCTGCAAGATGGGACAGCGAGATTGAAATTGTGCTCAGAAAAAAACAACAACAAAAAAAAAACTCACGGTTGCAACACGGAGCTTACTTGGGAGCAGAGAGTGGCTTCCTCGTGGAAGAAGCCATTCATGAAGTCACAATATTCCCGGGATGTGATTTCACACCTTGAACAAGAAAACGTCAAGTCAGAGGTCATCCAGAAATTTTGATTTGATTAAAAAAAATAATACTCAAAAAATCATAATAATTCAAAGTTTCCTTACCTCCCTTTGGTTCCGATGCAGCAGGGTCGGCCCGTGATGGTGCAGTCAATGTGAGGCAGGTTGGTGTGGTTCCCTGTATTTGACCTGGTGCAAATCTAAGAGTAGACAACCACATTTGTGATAAGATTTAAAAAAAAAAAATCTTGTTTCATGTAGAAAAAAAAACAAAACAGTGATGCAAAAAGTGCTGGCCAGAGGGCTCCGTAAAAAAAAAACATTTCCACTCACTGGCCACTTGGTGATGTCGTCGGGCCACTCGTGCGGCGGGACCGAGGCAGGCTCCAGACATGTCCTGACAGGGACAACCCACCCGTTAGTAGCCTGCGCGTGCGCTTAACGGCGCGCCAAAGTGCTTCAGGATGCCTACCTCGGGTCTTGATGGCACACCGAGCCGTATTGTCTGGATTTCCCGTTGAGTTGAGGCGTGCTGGAATGCCGCGGCCACTTCACCCACACAGCCAGAGTGCTCTGCGACATGGAACGGACGAGTTAGAATCAGTCATGCTTGCGACGGCGAACTCATAAAAGACGACGCGATACGGACTGAGCACTGTTCTTCCGAGGTCTGGACGCAGCCCGAGCGATCGTTGCGCACGCAGCACGCCGAGTTGCGTTCGATGTCTCGTTTTTCCCTGATGAACTCATGCACTTGTTTGTCCTGCCGCATGCATGGAGAGTATTTGGCCCCCAGGTGGATCAGTGCCTCCTGTAAGGGCAACGAGAAAGTTCGCGTTACGCCGCGTTTAAATCGTACATTTCCAACGCTCGGCATGCGCTTACCGAGCTCGGCCCGATCCAGAAGTTCTCCTGCTGTACAAACTTGACATTTTCGTACACACCTTTGTTTCTTAAAACCTGCCCACACGGCAAAAAGCAAAAGACCAAACCCGTCAAGCTCTCGCGTCACAGCGGCATCGTGAAGATGCCCGAAAAAGTCAAGCGTCCGACACGCACAGAATCAACCGTCTCGTGCTGGGAGAAGCCCACCGGCGCGATGCCGTAGATGCACACGGCCAGGATGGTGATGAGCATGTGGACAAAGGTGATCCAGTAGGTAAAAAAAGGCCTGCAGGCAGGGAGGGAGGGAGGAGAGATTAAAAAAAAAATGTAGACTCAAGAAACACTTTATGACGACCGTATTTTCCACACTATAAGGTGCACCGAGGAGTCTTCCATTTTCTTAAAAGCTCACCGCACGCCTTAAAATCCGGTGCACCTTGTGTATGGTCATTACGGTAATACTGTATGTCGACTCCCAAGATGGCTCCTTGCTGGACACATGCTTCCAACGTTATAACTTGCTGTTGGCTCAGTGAACTGTGTCGCTGCTTTATGAAATAAGTTTTTGTTGCAGCTACGAAAAAAGGGAGAGCTGTGGTGTTGTTTTTTTAACACGCACACTTTATTAATGGTTTTCACAGTCTCAACAAATACAGGTATGTCTTTATCCGTCTCCGTGCCTTCTCTTCTTCCATTCGACTTGAGAGGCGTTCACGACCGCCTCCAAAAAACGTAAATGAAATGAAAATTGAAAATAATGCATCAAAACAGAAAATGAAGCGACGAAATCACACAATAAATTCTCTCGCCCCCCCTACAAAATTTATTTTGTGATTTCCTCGTTTGTGAATACAGTACACGACAAAGGAATAAATCACAAAAACTTCTGAGACAGTTCAGTCTCATACATTTTACTGACATCAGATCGTTCGATTGGAGCTACGCTCAAGGAAATGCCAAAATAAATTCTGTAGGGGGCTACATGAATTTATTTTGTGATTTCCTCGTTTGATTTTCTGTTTTGATGCATTATTTTCAATTTTCATACTTTCATTGAAGTAATCGTTAATTTACATTTTTCGGAGGCGGTCATGAACGCCTCTCGAGTCGAACGGAAGAAGTGTAGCTCCATCTAGTGGATGCATTGTAGATTGCGCCTGATAATCCAGTGCGTCCAATATATGAAAAAAATGAAAAAATAGGCCATTCATTGAAGGTGCGCCTCATAAACCAGTGCGCCTTTTAGTGCGGAGAATACGGTAGTTTTTATGTACAGTCTAATGAGCACCTGTGGTCGTCCATGTCCTCGATCTGCCTCTTAACGTAGCTGTCGATGCGCTTGCGGTACACGCGGTTGGTCAGCTTGCCCACCATGCCCAGCCCGTAAGGCCTCTTCTCACGGGCGAATAGCTTCTTGACGGGTACGGCGATGCGTTGGCCGCGCCGCTGCCCGCTGACGCTCACCACCTCCTGACGCAAGGGCACCTTTCGGGGGCCCGGCGCGCCTTCTTTGGCTTTACGCCACCCTCGCTCCAAAGGTCTACGCGCCGTCACGTGGGCACAAAAGACAGAAAGAAGGCGTTGATCACATTTGAAAAACATTTTAAGAGACGTTATGCACTTTTTGGACTTTTTTTTTTTTTTAATGTATTTTGGATCTCACAGTGGTTGTTTACGTATGCGACACATGGTTAAAAATACATCATAATAAAACGCTTCTGAATTCATCGGAGAGAGCTTGTAGATTTATTTTCTTTTCTCAATATTTATTTTTAAAATAAAAAAATTCTATTTAAGTTATTTAAAATCAGAATAAATTATCTTTTAAAAAATCATCTAAACATCCTCCTATATAGCCTGCACAAAGAAACAAAATGAAATAAATAAAACATTTAAAATAAATATTTTGTCATGCAATCAATGATCAAAAAATCTGAATTTAAAATAAATTGATAATACAAAACCAAGAACTTTTAAATTGGCCAACATCCGTACCAAACGATTATTGAAGTAAAATAACAAAAATAAAATGCAAAAAACTATTTTTGGGGGAAAAAATGGATACTTATTTTCATTCATATGCAAAATACAAAAAAAGTCTTTTCAAAATTTGAAAAGAAATGAATAAATAAAAAAAATTGGGAGCATTCAATATTGGAACAAAACTAAATATTTATTTAAGTCGAATGAATTCAATTTTCAATGGCATAACACAAATTTTTAAATATTAAAATCAATTTGAGATTTATCACATCTTTGACCATCAGAATTTTGCAAAACTCATTTTTTTAAATCATTTTTTGGGGGGGGGGGAACAAAAAAATTTACACAATTGACACCTTGCTTGAGAATTCCTCTAGCTCAGCGCTATCTATAGGCGGCGGACTCACAGCATCAGGTGACTCCTCTCCAGCGCCGTTTTATCCAGCGCGCTTCCCGTCAACTCGATCTCATCCTTGTCGCCACGCTCGGCCTCTTTCATCGCCGCCTCCGACGGCGACTCAAACACCTCGTCCGCAAACGTGGACAGCTCATCGTGCATCAAAACATCCTAAGGAAAGAAAATACTTTGACAGGCGCAAATACAAAGCGCATGTGGCGGTGGTCGTCCCTTTTGACGGACTTACTCGGGCAAAGAAGGACGTGTCCAGCTCATCGGGAAAGTCGATGTCTTCCTCCATGAAGCTGGCAGGGGTGAAGCTGCGTCTTTGAGTCCGTCGCAGGGTGCCGTCCCGTATGGAGCGCCCCTAAAGGAGCATCCGCACGGATAAGCGTGTTTTGTGAAATACACCTGAACTCAAATGGCTTCAAAATTTTGGTCTAGATTAGGGCGGAATGATTTTTGAAAAATCTGATCAGGATTTTTTTTCCAAATATTTTTTTTCAAAATAGTCATAAAAACTTGTAGTCAAGTAATCTAATGCACAAATAACAATAGAAAAATTGAAATGGCCTTAAATCACTTTAAAAAATAAGCAGGTGTCCATATGTGAATTTATTTTCGAGCTCAATGTAAAGAAAAAGGCGAGAGTGAATAATCGATAATTACATTTAAATCAATATTCTGAATAATCTTAATGGCTCCCATTTTGGGCTTGCAACGCACCAGTTGATCGCTTAGTACACTGGTGTCAAACCCAAGGCCCGGGGGCCAAATCCGGCCCGCCACGTCATTTTATGTGGCCCGTGAAAGCAAATCATGTGTGTCAACTTGCATTATCCTTGCTAAAAAACTGTATCGAAATGTCAAATTGTCATGTCATAAATAAGGTGGAGATTTGCAATAATATTGTTATCCACTTTACACTCATTGGAACAATAATTGAATAAACTATTAAAGTTGACTGATTTCAAAACTAGTAATCCATTTTTGTTTTTTGTGTACAAGGAATAATGCAATCAGACAATGAAACGTTTTTGTGGTTTCACTGTCATAATGGCCCTCCACGGGAAGACGTAACCCCAATGTGGCCCGCGACAAAAATGAGTTTGACACCCCTGGCTTTGGCAGACGCAATAATCCAGTTTGGGACAAGATTGGGTGTTCCTAATAAAGTGTCCCCAAACTCCCAGCTCACCTTGACGAGCGCCGCCGCCGCCCTGAAGCTCATCTTGGCCACCGACTCCCTCTTGCGTCGGCGGGGTATCCGGTTGAGGCCCGAGCGCGAGCTGGTGAAGGAGCAGAGTGACGCTGCCCCAGGTGTGATGGGCGTCTGCGGTACGCTGTAGCCGTCCACCTCCTCCACCATGCGGAAGGCCCGACCGCGAGCCAGCGGGTCGACAATCTAGGGCAACAATCAGCTTCAGCGATGGCCGGCGGGCAACTTTTTACACGAAACAATCAATACAGTGGAACCTGTAAGGAAGTGCTTTTAGAACTTTTCACATCAAGTATCACCCCCCAAAAAATTGGTTAAACGGCTGTCAACAGACCCCCATCATGGCAACATTAAAATACAGTAGCGCATTCGATCGCAAGCCACTGTAACATTAGGCACAGTTTGAACATCACCATGATGCTTAAAAATAAAAACATTTTGACAAAACTACCTTAGATTATGAATTTTATTTACTGCATGAATACATTCATGAACCCAAACATTCACAAATGGAAATCATGTTTCCATTCCAGGTCTTGAACAAAAAAGTTATATTGACTTTTTTTGTCATTAATGTGAAGTTAAAAATACTGTACAATATAGAAAGAAGTGAATACATAATGTATTATGAAGAAATAACAGATTATGTTCATGAGTAACCCACCAGACAAGGCTTTTGCCTTTTCATATTTTCATACCATTTACGGTCACCGTGGTTACAATCAGCTCGCCCAAAATGGCCGCCACATCCGACAACGAAACACGGCGTTGCCGCAAAGTTGTCATGGGGGGAGCGGGGGGGGGGGGGGGGGGCGTTAAGAAA
>CAAKHF010020143.1:0-13156 GCA_901007745.1 Hippocampus kuda | reverse complement strand
ATGCGAAGGTGATTTATGAAGGGTACCCGGCGCATTATTATTCCACGGCAATAGATGCAATGAAAGTGCAGTTTTGGTCGGCATTGTAGCCCACATCTATGAATGGTATACCCTGTAATAGACAATAGAGCTTAAACGTTTTAAATAATCATTTACAATTGTCATAGACAACATCTTTACAAATGATCAGCTACAACAGGTCACTGAGTGATTGGTTAGGAGCCATCCAAATAAAAATGATCTATACTGTGACTCACGCAAATTGTGTCTCGCAAACTTACCTTCATGTGATACTGCTCGGTTAAACTGGCCCTCCACATGTTCCTTTACCTTGCAGTAGTGTGAGGGTTTAAACCATCCCCTTATGTAAAAATCAGAAACAAAGAAAGTCAAACAAAGTTCGATCTTGGCATTTTGACAAAGTATAGACCACATCTGCTGTGCACAAATCACCAGGCAGGAATTCCTCCTGAGGTGACTTGACAGCCTCCGGTAACTCTCCCGAATTGGGGACGAAAAAGAAAACACTGAGGGTTGTTAATCACTTAAGGGTAAATAGGATCTAACCTTCACACTACATTCTTTGTTTTAAGTACTTCAGCAAATGTTCAGGAAAGAGACC
Organism: Hippocampus kuda; assembly: GCA_901007745.1. NCBI lineage: Eukaryota > Metazoa > Chordata > Actinopteri > Syngnathiformes > Syngnathidae > Hippocampus > Hippocampus kuda. The sequence continues at coordinate 12,534 of CAAKHF010020143.1, read as the reverse complement.
AGTATCACTCGTTCTCATAGCAAGCTGAAATTCCTCAACACATTAATATAGAGGTACAGTACAGGGAAAATAATGTCACGTAAAATTCTGCATTAGCACAGATGCATTTAAATCTAATATTTTAAACTGATCAACATGATACAATGCGCAGTCAATTTTTAATTGAATGCACATATTTTGCGCATTTAGCACTTCTTTGACGTAGCCCAAAGCCCTTTAAAAATGACCAGTATTTACCCATTCACAAACATACATATATTCATCCGAAATTAAATTATTAATGTCAACGTCGTTTTGACACTATCATCTAATTAATAAACAACTAGGTATGCTAAAATATTTCATCCTCACTTGCGCTATATATTCTATCATCGAGAGAATGTGAATGTAGCCGGGATTCAAGTAAGCATAAAGTTTTCATCGACTGAATAATACCGTCATAGTTGTTGTCGTGCATTGAAATACCACAACTCCGTTTTACTTTTAGTTGATTTTGCTGTTAAATGATCTTACAATTACAGGGCCTTTTAAACTTTTTAAGATCCACATGCGACTTACTTCGGAATCGGGCATCATCCATCTGACGCCATATCCGGCGCAGAGTTACTTGCCTAAACCTACCTTTCCCTGAATCGGCCTCCTCCGGGTCTGTAGCTGGTACCTTCTCATCAGCTGGGATAGGCTCGTCCAGCCCCTGCGATCTTGTTCAGGGTAAGCGGTGTTGAAAATGGATGGAAGGTTGTATGTAATTTCTGTGATAATCACATACTTTATAACAGAATTATCGAATGTATTTCTCTCTCTTGCACAAACATTTTTCCCCCACGATGTGGTCATACAAACCCCAATTCCAAGAAAGCTGGGAGGTTAAGTAAAACGTAACAAAAATAGAATACTATCATATGCAAGTCCTTTTCAATATATGTTCAATTGAGTAGACACAAAGGACAAGATATTCAATGTTCAGACTTACGATGATGATGCTGATGCTGATGATGATGGTCACGATCACGATGATTATACAATGCCTGCAACACGTTCCAAAAAAGCTAAGGCAGGGGCAATAAAAAATCGGGAGGGTTGCTCAAAAAACACCCGGCTTCTGTTTGATACGCTGGCTTCTCTGCGCCCAAGCTCAACTGAAATAGACGCAAAGTGGAAAAGTGTGCTGTGGTCCGTCAAGTCAACATTCCTCATTGTTCACTTCATCGTAAAAAGCGTGTAAGTACAAGAATGGACCCCTTTCTCCCATTGAATGATTTATGTATGATATACAAAATATAACAACAGAAACCCTGGATTGTTGGGCAACTGAAGTTGTACAGTACATCAAGAAAGAATGAGAAATGATTTCCATCTCAAAAGCTTCAATAATTCAATTCCCAAACGTTCATTGAGTTATGAAAACTAAATGATGTAAAGCAGTGGTAAATATTTTCCTGTTCCAGCTTGTTATGTTTTATCAAATCCAAAAGGAGTGAACATTTACACCCCCCCCCCCCCCCCATACACACAAACAAAAACAAAACAAAAAAAAAACATGTTTATCAGTTTAAACACCAACTTGTCTTTGTGGTGTATTCAACTGAATATTGGTTGGGAAGGATTTGCAAATCATTGAAATTCACGGGAATTGGGTTTTGTAAATTCTGAATGATGGTATGCTATGTTTATTTAAGCACTTTTATCCATCCATCCATTATCTGAACGCTTTATTCTCATGAGGTCCATGGCAGTGTTGGAGCCCAGTGTTTGTGCTCTGAGTGCTTATTGAATATCAGTGGAGAGACATCACTGCCCAGTCAGCAAAGACATTTGGCCCAGATTCAGCATGAAGCTGGCAAAGATGGCATTGCGTCAGCACTGGCATAAGGCATGTGGGCCGAACATGGCCCAGTAGTGCCAAAAGAGGCATTGGCTTGACTCTGACAAACCAGATGTAGGCTCGTTGTTGAGTGAAGTATCTGGGCCAAAAATCAATTTACAGTTCTGGCCCATATATGCACAGCCAGTATTGAGCTACAGTATCCTCAAATGCAGTTTCTGATTTTTTTTTTCTACTCACAGCCTTGTTTTACATCGCAGACGTATGCGGAATTCTATTCATCACATACACACATGCACACATTGGCACACACACGCACTAATTCTTGTGCATGCTCGCTCGTGCGCACACACAAATTACACGTGGTCAAGTAAAATTATGTTGAAGTCCACTGACGTCAGCGAAAGAAGGTACAAGTGCAAGTTTTGAATTTTCGTATTTTTTGTTTTTTTTTTTGCTCGTATGTACTTTAATACACAACAGTCAAGTATTTTGCTGCACTCCGACACAGTAGGTGGTGATGCACCGCGAATGTTAGCTGCCACCCGCCAATTAAGAAGAAGAAGAAGAAGAAGAAGGAAAAAGAAGAAGCAAGAACACCACTAGCACACAGTTGACCACAGTTGCCACAGTTTAATGGTTAACGTTTGTCTTTTGTGACAGTGCACTGGCAGTTACAATACGAAGACAATTCTGTCTAGAGTTTAGCCTGAATTTTGAAGAGCGCCAATAATAACGATTAGCATTAGCCCGAAATGGGGGGAAATTATGTGCTCCAAGCACAGATATGACTTCTTCATGGTGGCTTTGGGAAATATTAAAAATATATTGTGTTACAATTTAAGGGTTATTTACATGTATTTTTTCCTAAAATTGTCACCTGCTGTATCTAAATCGAGACTGAAGCGCGCGCGAAATAAACCGCTCAGCTACGTCACAGGCGGGCTGGGCCTGAACCTGCTGCGTCAGTATCCGTGTGCATATGAGTTTAGTGAAAATGTAGGTGATTGTACAATCATAGGTACTGCCAAAAAAGAACCCTTTCTGCACTGAAATACAATGAAATTAATTTTGATTCAGTTTGCTGCGATGCGAACTGGATACTTCATACTTGACCATAAAGTTAAATGAAAAATTGTTACCTGAATTTGAAAAAAAATCTGACGTTGAAATGAAAAGTTTTGTATTTGTAAGACTGAATTTGAAAATAAACAGAATTTAATTTTCAGTGGGGATCAAATACAGTTTCAAAGAAAAAATATATATCCTTTTCAAATTCAAATTGTACAATTCAGATTCAGTTATTCAATATGATTCAGATTAAAATATACAAATCAATCCATTATCCGAGCCACTTAACTTCAAATTATGTCATTCAAATTTGGTTTCAACTATTTAAATCTAAGTTATCCACATTTAGTTTGTAGTGGCAAATATTCCACCCCACGGTGTCACACCAAGTTTAAGAAATTTCAAGGGTTATTTTTACTGAGCATTCATTGGTAATGAAATGTACAAATGTTTGTTTTTCTAACACACTGTCCATCTTTGTTTTCTCACAGTTCTTACAGCCACTGTCAGACCTAACAGCCTAACATCTTGGGCCACAGACCAGGAAATCGATGTCACAATCATAAGATGGCTACATCTGGCTCCTGATAGGGATGGTGAGAGCATGAGAAGAAAAGAGGGCATGGAGAGCACAATAATTTGATGGATAGAAAAATGCAGTTCAAGAGCAAGTTGCATCCCAGTTTGGACTCTGTGTTCACTGTTAAATAAAGAAAAGTGCAGTTTTCCAGTGTATGTGCAGTTACATGTGAGGTTCACAAATTAACACAATAGTTTGACGTCATAGAAAAGGGACAAGCCATGGCTTGTCCCTTTTCTATGGGCGAATATTGGCTCTGGCAGTTAGTCTGAGTGGAGAGCGCATGGGCGTGAGTTGTGAAACTCCGATGAATGTGTGTATATTGCTCCTTTTGTTTATTAAAATCGAAAAGGCTGCATCAGCGACTGCGTGCATCCTTCTGTCCACGTTGAAGGGCATTACAATATTTTTATAAGAGTCGTTTTTGAGGCTTTTAAAAAAAAAGTGGGTCAAATATGGCTCATGAAAAAAGTGGCTCAGTTAAGATTGAATTAAGGTTGATATCAGGAACCTTCTCTGGCCCAGCGTGGGGCCGGAGCAGCGCCAGATATGGTTATACAATTTGGCTCAGATATGGACCTTATGTGGCCCACATTGTGGATGCCAGATGTGAGCCACTAAAGGACCATCATTCATTGAGGTATGTGGGCCGGGTGCAAGTGATTGGATTGGATAAAACTTTATTGTCAAATGTACTGTATGTGTAACATGTAACATACAGCACAGATGAAATTTCTTCCCTCTCAACATAAAACAAGAGGAGCCGCTGCGGGTGTCCGCGCCGCTATCAAAAGAAAAGTTAACAAAAAAAATGACAAAATAATACAAAACAACACATGAGACACAGACAATTGTGCAATCTTAACCACTTTCCTGCATACACTTTGTTGTCTGAAGCAGTTATAGATGAATGATGTATGTGGCCCAGAGCTGGGCCAGACCAATTTTGCTGACTGGGTGGGCTTGGTCTTTTACTGTCTATGTATCCAGAATGGCAGCATTAGCTGAGACAAGATATGCTAAAAAAGCACTGCGAGCCAGCACCTACAGATGTGAAAGATTCAATCAGTATGTTTATGGTCAAGCTGTTTCAGTGGAAATGGATCATAAGCCCCTTCTGTCAATCATGTCTTTGCCACTCAACCAGGATGCAATAAATGACGATACGTCTGTAAAAAAATTATGTGAATATCGTCTTTACATTAGACAAATACAGTATGTTGAATGCAGACACACTTTCTCGTGCAGGTGATGAAAATGAAAGCGCAGACTAAACAAAGGATGCTGGAATGCAGGCTTAATTTGGACATGAGAGCGTCATCCCTCTTTGTCTCTGAAGAGGGAACAGACCAGACAAGAAAAGAGAAGCAGTCTACACTGTGAGAACATTAAAAGAAACAATACTGAGGATGGCATGAAGGAAGACAAACGTCTGGCGCTGCAATACAGGAATCCAGAAAGCGTAGAACAGAACTGACTGTTGTGGTTGGCAACAAATTCAACGTGAACAAGTCTGTCATCAAAACTAACCTGCAGTAAGCAAGGAAATGGGACAAAACTCAAACAACATTTCGGAGAGGAAATGGAGGAAGCGCAAAGTCATTTACTGGCCACAAATGCACACAGAAATTGGCCTGTAGCCTTTAGTGAAGTATGTTCTCTGAAGACTGTATTTAGAGCAGGGGTGCCCAATACGTCGATTGCGATCCACCGGGAGCTAGCGGACTGGTCCCAAGTTGATCGCGAGGAATGTAGGGGAGTGGGGGGGAGAACAACCAACCCAAAACATTTGTTGGTCTCTGTGCGTGTTATGAATATGACATATTTTTGTGTTAGGATGCTAAGGTTACAGGCTGCACTATCAGTCTCACTTTCACAAAAAGTATTAAAAAAAACAGGTCTGGTCACCATTAACCTACGGTGGTGCGTGACCTGCATCACCAGAAGTTGTTAGGGGTCAGTGGTCTCGAATTGGAGCTTGCGATCAGAGCTGGTACGCCATATCTGTTATTATTCTCATTCATTGTTTGTTTCATGTACAATTCACCGAGGACACGGGCAAAGAATGGGAATCTGGAGCGCCAGGCGAAGGATTTTAAAACGGTACATGTTTTTGTACACGGTACAAACTTTTGTGACCACTTTATTTTCCTGTTTCGTTCATCTTAGGGGTGAAGGCGGAATTTCCACTACACTATTTGACCAATAGTCAAATACCTTGGTGGACTTCCGGGGTGCTCGTTGATGGGCTCAGGAATGACCAGATGGACACGTCTTTTGAGTCAGAAACACAGAAAAGTATTTAATCCCTAACAAATAGTCTAATACAGCATAGATCAAGCCAATTATTCTAAACAGAGCTCTGGGTCATCAACTTCTGCTAACCGCAAAGGTAGCGAGGCAGAGTGACAAAGATGCCTTTCCCTTGACCCACCTTTAATACAATTCCCCAAAAAGGTGTGTCTCTCTTTGTGTGTGTGTGTGTGTGTGTGTGTGTGTGTGTGTGTGTGTGTGCGTGCGCGAGCGTGCGAGCGTGCGTGCGTGCGTGCGTGTGTGTGTTCAGGCAAGTAGTCTGTGAGGACAGTCCAGGTGTTATGAACGGCATCTGTCAGACTAGGTGTGGATTGTCCTATTGTGAATCTTCCTTTGATGTGTATATGGTCTCCAACATTTGGCCGTCTTTTGTTGTTGGAAGCGGTCATCCTGCTGTGGGGCCTTTTTGAGTGCCGATTGTGATTTCCAGTCCAGGGGTCCAACCGGCCTCTCCCCTTTACCCGTGGCACCTTGGCACCCCCTCTTCCTCAATCGCACTTGAATGCAAACAGTCTCCCATTTACACTCAGAAAAACATCATTATTTGCAGTCACGCATTCCAATCCTCCACCCGAATCATCTACAACCATGAAAACAGCACTGTAACAACAGCAAGTATTTTGTGACTATATGAAAAAACGTGACGCGGCAATACTAAAAACATCATTATTTGTATAAATAGTGTATACTATGTGTATAGTGTATACTATGAATGAAAGTCCCTTCAGGGGCCACTATTGCTCATCAGGGCATGCGTGTGTAAGTGTGTGCGGTAACCAGTTGATCACGTGAGGTCGGTTGATTGAAAAGTAGATCTTTGGTCAAAAAAGGTTGGGCACCCCCCTGATTTAGAGAGTGGCAGCACAGCGGTCGACTGGTTTGCACTTCCGCCTCATAGTGCAGAGGTGCAGGGTTCGATTCCGGCTCTGGCCTTCCTGTCTCGAGTTAGCATGTGTCTCCCCATGCCTCCGTGGGTTTTCTCCAGGTACTCTGGAGAAGGGTATTCTGGTTTCCTCCTACATTCCAAAAAATCCCACACGTGGCAGGTTAATGGAACACTCTAAAATGTCCCTAGGTGTATGTGAGTGCGAATGGTTGTTCGTCTACATCTGCCTGGCATAGGCTCCAGCACGCCCGTGAGCATATGCGGATTAGAAAATGGATGGATAGATTTATTTAGAGACATAGAGTTGAAAAACAACCTGTTTTCAGATAAGAGATCTTAGTGTTCAAGCTTCAAGTTTGACCACTTAAAAAATGACTTAAAGTAGCCCAGGGCAAATCTACTTGTGGAGATGTCAGACGTAGTTGCGTAGCGGTGGAAATTTCTATTTCTATTTCTTCAGTCTTTGGCAAATTTATTTGGAACTTGGCTGAAGGGATGCAACTGTGCTGCCGTCTTGCACAACTCCTGTTCTCGAACTGGTAACCGGAACAAGTGGCAGTGACATCACATTTTAGATGCACTGCACAGTACATACAACATTTCCCTCTGCTGGACATGTCTTTTAGGAATACTGTACCAACTCAAAAGATGACTGTAAGAAGACTTTATTTTTTGGATTGGATTGGATAAAATTTTATTGTCAAATGTGCTTTATGATGACATTTTTTTTTCCCTCTCAACATAAAACGAGAGGAGCCGCTGCGGGTGTCCGTGCGTCTATCAAAAGAAAAGTTAACAAAAAAAAAAGACAAAATAATACAAAACAACACGTGAGACACAGACAATCGAGCGATCTTAACCACTTTCCTGCATACACTTTGTTGTCTGAAGCAGTTATAGATGAAAGAGGAGCGAATCAAAGTGTCCTTTTCATAGTGGATCAAAGACGTCATGCTGCAATGTACACGTCTGCTACAAGCTAAGCTTGAAAGCAACAAGAAGCTGTAGCATCCATTAACGAAAAAGAGAGATTGGCTCTCTTCTCCTGTCCCATGTAAGTCCGCTTCAATTCCAAGCCGCGATTCCCAGTTCCACATACACATCGGCGCTTTGCGCTGACGCTCCTTTCTTCTCATCGTCGGCTCCTCAATCCATGCATCCATCCATCCATTTATTAATCTACAGCAGTGTTTCCCAACCAGGGTTATGCATTCTCACTTATTTTATACTCCCCCACTTTCCCCCAGGAAGACGAAAATATTTTGCACCAGCCAACTCTTTCTCAATACTTATAAAAAAGCAAGCACCATTTGTCGATAAAATTGGTATAACTAATATTGTAGACTTATCCATATTATAGAAAAGCAAATAAATAAATGAATCAACAAATGACTTAATTGACATGCTTTTTAGATGACTCTGCGGCTTTCTTTTTGTCACTGTCAAATCATTTTCCATGTTGTCTCTGAAGCATTTAGTCACTGCACTTCACCTCTCCAACTCTGAGCTGTGTGTACAAAATAAGCAACACTGCTTAGTGGACACACAATTCCACTTTATTCTTTTACAGCAGGGAAAAAAAAATAAACATGGGGCCTGTTGGGGGAAGAGCAGCCTCCTCCTCCGCATGTTCGTTGAATTTCGGATGAGGAGAATGTTGGTTATTCAAATATAGGCTGGAGCTGATGAACAGTTTTCTTCGAAGTTTTTAATAACAGAATATTCCGGGCACCCGCGAATTACAGACAAATATAGGCTGGAGCTGATGAACAGTTTTCTTCGAAGCTTTTAATAACAGAATATTCCGGGCACCCGCGAATTACAGACAATGGCTGCAGGTCACGAGTGCGAAGCAGGAAGAGATTCACATCATTTTTATACCATCAGAAGGGCGGTACCGAGACACAAAGTGTGATATCATAACTTTCGTTTCTCCTAAGCCGATTCTCAGCTTGTATCAACTAGCGCATTCTAATGTTTGTGCGTCCTACAGTAGGGAGTATTCCAATTCTAGGTGATGATTTGCTTCAAGGACGCCAAGTGACACTGTGGGCATGGGAAAGTTATACAGCATGACTGAATATGAGCAGAATACAAACTTCAGGCCCCACACCACGAGTTGAGAAATATATTTAAATTTTAGGTGCCTTTTTAAAGGGGACTTATTCACAGGAGCTCCAGGTTTTGTGGTAAATGTTATTAGAGTAATAGAAAACAAAGGCATGTTTAGTCTTTATTTTGATTGATACATTTTAATTTATTTACTTATTTTCAAGGCAACGTACTGTATTTTCATGTTGTATGAAAAAATGAAGGACATTAAAAACAATTTTCAATTAAGAATCAGTTTTATTTGGTTCTACATTGAGAGAATCTGTTCGAATCCTTTGTTTGTCCACGGTGTTGCCCCTCCCTTTTGTTTTGTTGCCTTTTTCAACGTGGGCTGGGCGCATCCCTAATCGTTGCACCTGCCTTCCCCAACACCTACGAGTCTTCATCTCATTCAGCCACTCGCAGTCAGCCTGAACAGCCACCCGTTGCCGGTTCGTCAGGGATCTTTCCTGCCATACTTGCTTCTGCCAAGCCATTATGCTACTGTGTTCCTGTACTCCTTGAATTGATCATTTTGACTACCTATCTGTTCCTGCTACCTCGTCACTTCCTGGCAATAAAACCCTTCTGAGTTGATTGTGTCTGCGTGTAGATCTTGTGCTCATCTCTCACGAAGCCTAAGAGAATCATCAACACTTATGGGTGAGGGCCTTCTGGACTTCTCAACCGAAAAGTGGAGGGAGCCTTATGTACTGTATACAACAGTGGCGGATGCTGGTCTGTCAAGGAGGGGAAGCTCAATTTTGGTCGACATCATAAAATGTGTCCATTTATTTATACGGAAATTCTACTCTCCGTTCCTTTTCAAGAAAATCTGTGACTCTGTCATACCAACAAGGCGTCTTTTCCAGGGACTTAACTAGTGTCCTACAACTACAGCAACTACAATAAAACACACCAGAAATAAAAGATTAATTCGTCGCTAGTTGTTTTCAACAAAGACAGTGTCGCTAAGATGACAAGAAGAAGTCTCCAGTTCAACTTAGAACAGAATGAGAATTGAAAGATGCTCCCACGGATGCCTACACTAAAAGATCGGTGATTAGCTAATTTCGCTGTCAATCAAAAAGAGATTCAGCCTCAGACAGATCGTCCAATCATCAAGCAGAAATGCTCAGCGTCCTGGCCAGCCGATATACGCCTACTGTCCATAAACTCCCAGAGACGCTGAGCGTCCGATGGGCGGGACAAAACCAGCATTTATCTAATGACTCCATCCATCCATCCATTTTCCGAACCGCTTAATCATCACTAGGGTCGCGGGGGGTGCTGGAGCCTATCCCAGCCATCTTCGGGCAGGAGGCGGGGGACACCCTGAACCGGTTTCCAGGGCACACAGAGACGAACAACCGTGCGCGCTCACACTCACACCTAGGGACAATTTAGTGTGTTCAGTCAGCCTGCCATGCATGTTTTTGGAACGTGGGAGGAAACCGGAGCACCCGGAGAAAACCCACGCAGGCCCGGGGAGAACATGCAAACTCCACACAGGGAGGCCGGAGCTGGAATTGAACCCAGTACCTCTGCACTGTGAAGTCGATGTGCTAACCACTGGACTACCGGGCCACCCTATCTAATGACTCGTCTCGTTTCAATGCATTGGGACCACCTACACTGAACTCTCTAGATGCCCAGCGTCCGTGCTGTAGACGCTTACCGTCCACACAGTTTAAATCACAGTGAAGCTGCGGGAATGAATGAGAGTTGCGCCGTAACCAGTAATAAGAAGCTGATTCGGAACAAAAGTTGAGTGTTGTCGCGCATATTTAGTCAATGACATGTACACACAATTGTATGTACACACATATATTTGATCACTTATTTTTTGACATTTTAGGGGAAGCGGAGCTTCCCTTGCAGTCTTAGAGCATTCGCCTCTGGTATACATAGTATTTCTCATACTGCTGTAAGTCACACCCTGAACTTACATCATCAACACAGACCGTGGAATCGCTCTTAGGATAAATTGTGTGGACATCCATCCACAAACCAAGAGCTCACAAACTGCCACACAGCCACCAGAGGTGGCAAACCCTAGAGCAGATTGTGATGACCGCCAATGTTCTCCAAAAAGAAGAGCCTTTGTTCAAGCCGGACACAGTTGATCATCCCTGAAAAACAGACAAAATTTGCAACAAGTATTGTTGGCCCAGGGGAGGGGAAATAGAAAAAAATAATCAGAAAAGTGAACACGTGATACATTACTGTTTTAAGTCAGTTTTGTTTTGTTTATGATGTTTTATATCAAGATTTTTATTTTTAGCACATGAAAGTTGATGTTGTTTTACTTCCCTTTTTTCAGCTACTGCATCCTTATCAACCCAGAAAGGGGAACGATAAACTGGAAATGAAAGGGCACCAATTAAGAGGAGTGGAACTTTGGTGCAAAAGAAGACAACATCATTAAATCCATGTCTGTGCATTATTAAGCTTTGTAATTTCTAGTGGGACTATGTGATTTTACACACAATATTAATAATAATAATACATTTTATTTGAAGCGCCTTTCACAACACTCAAGGACACTTTACAGACAAGAGCAAACAATAAAACAAATAAAGAATAAATAAAACCACAGATAAAATTATAAATAGAAGAGATAAATTTAGGTAGAATAAGCCAGTCTGAAAAGGTGAGTTTTGAGCTGGGTTTTGAATGTGGGAAGAGAATCAATGTGAATATTGCGAATATTGCGAATATTGGGTGGAAGTGAGTTCCAGAGTTTGGGGGCAGAGCGGCTGAAGGCTCTGCACCCCACTGTGCTGAGATGGGCAGAGGGTACAGAGAGATGGAGGGAGGATGAAGACCTGAGTGAGCGAGAAGGGATAGAGATATGAAGAAGATCACACTCACACTCAAAGCCATCCAAGGTTATGGATGGCTTTGAATGTGTAAAGGAGTATTTTGAAGTCGATTCTTTGTTTAACAGGGAGCCAGTGGAGCTGTCGGAGGATGGGGGTGATGTGATGGAAGGAGGGGGTTCACGTAATGATCCGGGCTGCTGAATTCTGAACAAGTTGAAGTTTATGGAGAAATTTGAGATGGACGCCGAAAAGAAGTGAATTGCAGTAATCGATGCAGGAGGTGACGAGGCTGTGAACAAGAATAGCAGTCGTGTGAGGGGTAAGAGAGGGACGGAGATGGTTGATGTTCCGTAGGTGGAAATATGCGGACCGGGTAATGTTGTTGATGTGGGAGTGGAAAGACAGTGAGCTGTTGAGGACGACACCCAAGCTCTTGACCTGAGGGGAAGGAGATACAGTGGCATTGTCAATTGTGAGAAAAAAATTGTCGGCTTTGGATAGTGTGGATTTAGTACCGACGAGGAGGAGCTCTGTTTTATTGCTGTTTAACTTGAGGAAGTTATGGGTGAACCAAGATTTGATTTCTGCGAGACAGTGGGAAAGGGAAGAGGGTGGGAGGGAGGCGTCGGGTTTGCTGGAGAGGTAGAGCTGGGTGTCATCCGCGAAGCAATGAAAATGAATACCAAATTTTCGAAAAATATTACCGAGCGGAAGAAGGTAAATGATGAAAAGGAGGGGACCCAGGACAGAACCCTGGGGGACACCAGAAGTGACGGGAGGGATTGTGAAGTGAAGGAATTGAGTTGGATGAACTGAGAGCGGCCAGTGAGATATGAATGGAACCAACTTAGGGGGGTGTGGGTGATGCCTAAGGTGGAGAGTCTATTCATGAGGATGGAGTGTGAAATGGTGTCGAAAGCTGCACTCAGGTCAAGGAGGATGA